>JBBBDQ010001192.1:1987500-2240000 GCA_037127315.1 Ascarosepion bandense
TATATATAAATATATATCTTGCATATATATATAAATATATATCTGTATATATATATAAATATATATCTTGCATATATATATATATAAATATATATTCTGTATATATATATATATAAATATATCTTTTGTATATATATATATATAAATATATATATATATATATATATATATATATATATATATATAAATATGTATTCATATATATATATATAAATATATATCTTTTTTTTTTTTTTTTTTTTTTTATATATCTTGTATATATATATATATATATATTCTACATATATATATAAATATATATTTTGTATATATATATATATAAATATATATCTTGCACATATATATATATATATAAATATATATCTTGCATATATGTATATAAATATATATCTTGCATATATATATATATATAAATATATATCTTGCATATATATATATATAAATATATATATCTTGCATATATATATATATATATATATAAATATATATATTGCATATACATATATATATATATCTTGCATATATATATATATATATAAAAATATAAATATTGCATATATCTATATTTATATATATATATATCTTGCTTTTTATATATATATATATATATCTTGCATATATATATATATATATATATATATATATATATATATATATATCTTGTATATATAATTTGTTATATATTTTTTCATATTTTCTTTTTAATAAGTGTTTTATTTTTTATAAAATCTAAACTATATAACGGTAGCGATATGTGCAAATTGTTATTTCCAGAACGATAAATGTTAGTAAACGAAAGATCCGAAGTTATGCCCGGGGTAAGCACATCAGAAAGTATATTTTAGGATCATACAAACTCGAATAAAAGTGTTTACAATTCTTGAAATCTCCTTTATTTATAAAAAATAATAAAATGCAATGAGAAGAAATCAAAGGGGCGTAAATCATGAGTCTTAAAAATTTAAATATTCAAATATTATATGGACATATTATGTAGGGAAAATTGAAATTTTAAATATTTAAATAATAATAAAATTAAGATAAAATAAAATCAAAATGAAAAGAAAATCAAGAGGTAAATTTTAGAATTAAGAACTTAATGTAAGGAGATAAATATAAGGGGTTTAATTCATAATTGTTAAAAATGTTATTGTGGGAGAAAGAAAGAATGAAAGAAAAAAGAAAGAGAGATAGAAAGAATTAGGTAAAAGTAAAGAGGGACCTATATCAATCTGTGTCTAAGAATTTAAGTAAGTATTTTTTTCTCTGGCCGCATGTGGTCATTAAATCACTTCTTCTATTACGCAAATTTGGATTTTTGATATAGTTTAAGATGACAAGTTTTCTATTCTTTTTTTATGCATGGATTACATTTATCTCGTTTTTCACTGTAATGTTTGGAATTAGCTACGATATTCTAGGTAATATTTGGGTTCTTACCTTTGTTTTTTTTTTAATTTCAAATAATGTATGAATAAAGCAGTACTTTTGCTGTATTTGCTGTTGTTTAAATCATGTGGTTGTCAAATCTTATCTTCCACCTGTTAGAAGTAAAATTAACATCATTATCATCAGAATGAATTCAAGCTCATAAACAATACTTTCGGACATACACTGGCCGTTCAATGGGCAGGTTTTTTTTTCGGCAGTTGCAATTATTTTCATAAAGACCATTTTTACTGTTAGTTGAGTGACGGATGTTGTTTATGTGGGCCAAATATCTATTTGATATCATAGCATTATTTTGTGAAATATATATCTAAGTTTTTAACGCAACTATAACTAATTTTGACATTGTTTTTGTTGAAGATTTTTTTCGTGTGTGTAAATGTTAGAAATGTTTATTAATTAAGGGATAGTTTACTAATGTTAGTTTGAACATTACGACTGAAATGTGAGTGAAACCAAATAATGATTCATTTACATCAGTCAGTTAAGTGCCATACATAATATACGCTTTGGGCGATCATGTCTCGAAAGAGACATGCCTGACTTTATCCCGCAGTAGATTGTCATTGCTTTCTGCTGTAGACTGGTTGCTAGCCAAGGCTATAGAACCCAATCTGTCCTATTATTTAACCCATAAGTAGGGAAGAGACGGATTAATACCTTTTCCAAGGGTATTTGTGCGCAATTGAATGCGATAAATTCAACTGGAATTTGACTTTTGCTCCCCGCTTTTTCGTTCCGAGTCGATATCCACTGCACCACAACCTCGTTTACATCATTTCTGCTTATTTCTGCCTAACTTTTTTAATGGAGTATTCTAAACTAATGATGAGTTTACGTTTTTCTAAAGCATTAATGTATTTTATTTTAGAATTGTCTAAATTTTTCCTTATTTCCTTTAAGTTGGTATCTATACATCTATTCGAACAAAACCAATGAAGTGGTTATGTTAGAATTAGCAGTCCCTTAAGAAAAGTATATGGACGAAGCCCAACAATGGAAACTTGAGAAATATATTTTCAAATTGTAGAGTAATGCAAAATCGGTGTTGTCGAGCTCAATGTTAACTGATGTGGTTGTTTATTTTTTATTATTATATAATCCTCAATATAAATCCACAGATATCTAATTGAAGGTAAATTGATATAAATCATTATTTTAAACAGAATGTGAGAAAGATTCAGTCAGTTAAGTGCGATACGTGATATCGAACGCTATAGAACCCAACTTGTCCTGTTTTGACCCACCTCGAGCGAAGATAATGGAGTAATACCTTTCTCAAGGGTATCTGCGCGTAAGTGAATGCAACGAATGTGACCGGAATTCAAACTCGGCTTCCCGATTTCTCGTTCTGAGCCAACATCCACTGCACGACACCAGTGTGCATTCAGCACTTAGTGTGTATGGATTGTTTAATAGGATCGAATTGAAAGAGAGGATAAGAGAGTAAACTTATTATGAAGCGCCATACTTTTTTCTTTTTTGTAGTGGCATATATATGTTATCATCAAGAAGCGAAAGGAACGATGATTGCTTAGCAATACAAGATGAGTGTATCACTATATTTGCAAAGAAAACTGTCACTGGGTTTTCTACCTTTCTATAGGAGATCGTAGAAGCCGGTGAACCGGAAGTTTATTGAGTGGGTCACCATTGAAAAGAGGTACGATTTTATAAGACCCGAAACCCCTACTAATGCTCGGCTAAAAGCATCACTGAATAATGTGTGTTAGAAGATCTGGGAGGATTTTTTTTGCAAAATTCCGGATGAGCGTAAAGTATATATCTTAATAAATTCTCTTTTATTTTTATTCTATTTAATGAATTTATTCTATTAAATCATTATTGTACTGGTCTACGTAATGGTCAAAATTCCATGTTTTTATCTGTTAGAGATTTTAAGATACGTGTGTACATAAATGATGTTAGAGAGATTCTGTATATATATCTATATATATATATATATATATATATATATAAAGAGAGAGGATAGATAGATAGATAGATAGATAGATAGATAGATAGATAGATAGATTGGGAGAGGATCTCTCTCTGTCTCTCTGTCTCTCTGTCTCTCTCTAACATATTACATTGCATTTGAATACATGGTTCTGTTGTCAATTTGCGCTATCACGCGGTGTGACGTCATAGAACCGCATTGCAAATTTACAAACTGCGTTTGTTATCTTTGGTAACTATTGCCGTTGCCTAGCGGAGTTTTATGTCAACACAAAATAAAATCGTCGGTGATGGTGGATGTTATTGTGTTATCGTCTTGGTGACCTCTCTGAAGATGGCTCCTGTGAGCCGAAAGCTTAGAAACAAATTAATAAAAAAATTATCCAAATGTTGGAGAATTTTTTGTCTTTATTTTCAACTGAAATTAAAGCCAAATACGACGTTTAGAACGGCTCATGATTAAACATAATAGACATTCATTGTCTCTTATATTTAACAGTATATGTTTAGAAAATTATTTGCTCCCTCGATGCACTCTATATATATGTATGTATATACATGCATGCGCATGTGTGTGCGCACGCGCGTAGAACATTTTTAGTCTTAAAAATTGAGAAAAAATTGACAAGTGTCCACAGTAACGAATCCGGATCTATTTGGGACAGAACAACATGAACATTTTATTCGAATAACATTCACAGTAACGAATATATTGACAGTAATAATGGCAATAAAAACGAGGACAATGTAAATAGTGTAAATACTACCTCATCTCAAAAGTATAGACAAACACTGAATATATTATTGTAGCCAAATTTATAGTAGGGTAATATCTTAACATAGTTTTATTATCGTCAGTAAATCAATGACAATGAGTGTAATTCCTGGCAATTAGCTCATTCTCACTACTCTCAAATAGTGTGGATCTTGGGCAAAACACAATCCATTTTAATCGATACTTTCTCCGTGATATTATCGCATTCACGCAATGATTGAGTATAATTATCGATTTATCCGGATCACTGAGCTCACTATCCGTCAGCGGATTGGATTATTATCTTGTCAAATTCACAAGATAAAAGCTGCCAGTAGAAATAATATGCAGCGTTGGCATAAATTAATTTAGCTTCCTGGTTTTATGCTAAGGAAATAAAACAGGATTGGTTGACTTTCGTACCAAGTACAAGTGCCGTCTGGAATAGTTGTCAACTTATAAAATAAGAGTGCCGCACTAAATAAACAGCGTTCCAGGAAAGTAAATTGAAGGAAATAACTTAATCATGGTCGACACTTACTCGTAAGGCGAATTCGTTTTTGTATAATTCAAGTGAAAAATGAAGCATCCGACTAAATAATTGCTTATTAAATTATGCTCTGTTTCTCATTTTGCACGTTCTTTCTTTTATGTTCCGTGTTCCTTCAGGACATAGCCGATCATGGCCATCCACAGGTTCTTATCCCTTGCTGTAGCTCTTTCTCTATTTTAGCATTCTGTTACAGAAGCTCGTTGTCTAGTTTATTTTGTGTTTCGCTCTGATAGTTTTGTCTTCATCATTGTCAGTGTCAATTTCTCTTACTTCGTTATGTGTTACAGAAACCTCAACAGTCTCTTTCTAAGTACAAGGGTATTTTTTAAGACTTGCTCGCTGCTCACATGTTCTTTCCATGGTATTCTCAGCATCCTTCTGTAGAACGACTTTTTTATTCTCTTCATCTGTGATAAAATTGTCCGGTATTCATTGTTATATAGGAGGGTTTATATAACGTAAGAAAATCAGCGCTATTTTCTTTGTTTCTCACGAAATTTTGCTGTATCTCGTTACTTTGTGCAGCTTTTGGAAGACATCTTTTGTTATTTCAATTTCTGGGTACATTTTTCCTTCGGACTTCTGTGCCACATTTTCTGTTGTTTATAACAGAAATATAATCAAATTTCAATATAATATAATCAAATTTCAATATAATCAAATTTCTGTATTTACTTCATTTTGACGTCTCCAAATCATACATAGCATTCTAGGCTGGGTCAATCAGCATTTAAAAAATAAAGTTAAACTCACGCAGTGGAAAGGTACGGTGGACGTAATCGAGTGGCTTAAAAAAAAGTGGGGGAAAAAATAAGGCCACTTTTTTACAATTTGACATTGTGGATTTCTACCCATCAATTTCGAAGAACCTATTCGGTGTCGCACTGGAATTCGCGGAGTTCTATTCAGACATCACAGAAGATGAAGTCAAAATTATCCTGAACTGCAGGAAATCAGTTATAATCCACGACAAAGAAGAAAAAATATATTTGTGAATACCATGAACGTATTTAAAAAGTGCTTTTACAATCACCTCTCATCCTTCAATAACAAAGAAAAACAAAACATGACGTCTCTCTCCAAATACTTTTGGAAATAAAAAACGAAAATAAAACACCTAAGGTTAAATGGAAAATCCTCAAACAAGCAAGAACAGCAAAATCTCTAAAAGAACCATGTTTTCCCTGCCTTCAAGAAAAAATAGAGATCCTTAAATATATAAATAGTAACAAGCTTTTAAACCAGAGGCACGAAACCACAGTAAACTGTAAACATATTAGGGACCTAACCCTACAATCATGCTGGGAAATACTAGGAGTTTGACTAGATATTCTTGTTATAAAAGCTACAGAAAAATCGATCTAATAAACCCTTAAAGTAAGATCTAATACCCACAACAACATCTAAATAAATAAAATGTAAAATTAAATGAAGTAAACAGGCTCCCAAACTATAATCTAGGAATAATTAAAAATTAAAGGAAAACAAATCGATCCCCTAAATTCAAAATCAAGATTAAAAAATATACAAATTTAGATAAATTATAAAATAAACTGATAAAATATAAATTTACATTTGCCCTCTAAAAAATACAATTTTTGATTTTTTATAAATTACCTCGCCTATTATACAAAACAATCCACACTTAAGTAGATTAAATTACGAAAGTCTACAACAAAATTTACTATTCCAAAAGAACAAAATAACTCCCAAATTTAAAAAATAGATCCCAAATTAAAAAAGGATTTAAAAAATTAAAAGGAAAAATCGATCTTCTAAATTCAATATTAAGATTAAATATACAAATTTAGAAACATTATAAAATCTGACAAAATAGAAATTTGCATTTACTTCATAAAGAATGCAAGTTTAGACTTTTTAGAAACAAATTTGCCTAAATACAATAATGCATGAATAAACACCCCGATCCCGCTAAAATAAAAATATAAAAAACAAAAATAAAATAACAAGTATGCCGTACTGAAAAAAATTCAAATTAAAAAGAAAAAACACCCCACCCCTATCACGTCTATCTAAGGAACGCTAAGAAAAACAGCCTCACCACTAAATGAAAGAGAATAAATACAATTTGTCTGGTAACAACAGACACAAATAAATCAAGCGCTAGCTAAGCAAGATACCTACAAATTCTTAAGGTCAACAAACAAGACAAGTCCCCAATCACACACACAAGAAAGCCCCACGCAAACACACAAAACTGACCGAGTAATAAACCCCCCACACACCAATCTCTGCGAAATTCTAACCAAAAGATATACCCGACAGATAAAAACGTATACTCCAGATAATACCATTAATCAACAATTTAGCACTTACACACCAGGCTCTTCAAAACTCTAGAAGACACATTCCCTTCATTATGAATAACCCCAACCAAACCCCCACAACAACAATGAACCAAATTTAGGGAGCAGACGAATTCAGTTTTGCTTTTACCTCCCAAAGAAACGTACCCAACGTTGAAACAAACATATGATTGTCGGGACATATATTAAAAAATAATGTACATGTTCTAAAACATAATATATATATATATATATATATATATATATATATACTAGCAGTATAGCCCGATGTTTAAAACTAATCCATGGTCCTGGAGCCCAGACTCTTTGGACGTTGGCATGAGGACTAAAAACCAATTGTTGTTTCCAGTTAAAGCGAAACCGTAGACTGAAAGAAAAATGAATGGTTGTAAGTCAAATTTTGATTTCCTGGTATCAGACCACTCCTTCTATAACCCGATTTTTTATCATCGATTTGCGATATTTATCGGGGGTACCTCCACACAAAACCTAGCTATGAACACTCGCAGACACTTATAGTACAACTGTGTAAATTTTCAAGAAAATCGGTTCAGCCGTTTCGGAGTCTATAGGCAATGGACACACACACACAGACAGACACACAGACAAAATTCCATTTATTAAGAAGAATGGCAGACTTTGAAAAACATGGCATGTATGCATCGCTCATTCACTAATGAATTAGAGCACTCTGGCTATTGGGCGTGTATAGTGATAATATAGATGCTAAAAAGTCTGCCTGCTTCTACCGTGCGCCCATGGCTCAGAGGTAGAATCGCTGACTGACCCCACTTCAGTCGGGTTTCAATCCTGGGTTAGAAGCAATCGGAGTTTAACCGTACTGATTAGCTGTGATACAGAGAAACAGATCTGTCTGCGGATGACTATATATATATATATATATATATATATAATAAATAAAAAGCTGCAGATTTTAATGTTCCCTAAAAATATAGAATGTATGAATCGTAGAGATGAGTTGACCGTTTTCTGTAAACATCAAACATATTTTCCTTTAACATTAAAATTTACGCCCCTTTCTATCTTTGTATATCTGCTAAATTTGTTATCTGTCCGTATGCAGGCAGTTTGCTGCTAGTTGTGATTCTTGATTACACTTATGCTTTTTCTAAATATGTCGAGGTTGCTGAGCATTTATATTAATAATTCATTTCTAACTTATGCTCCAGTATAACTTCAAAATTAAAAATTATTTTACTAAAATAAATGACCCACAAAATACTTCGGTTTTCTTAACTACAATATACAATAGTACAATACTAGAAATACTGCTGTTAAAAAATATATTATGCCCATTTAAATAATGTATCGTTCAACTATCTTCTTCTTCTTCTTCTTCTTCTTCTTCTTCTTCTTCTTTTTGCCTTGTCCTTTCAGGACGTAGACGATCATGGCCTTCCTAGTCTCACTATTCCTGGTGGCTCTTAGCACGCTTTCTCCTGCTACACCACGCAATCCCCGTTCTGCCATCTACCTGCTCAGGCAAGTCAAGTGTGTTACACGCTGCTTTCCCCTGTCTCGCCTTCCCTCTATCTGGCCTGTTAGTATCAGGTTCTCCAAGCCCTCTTTCCTCATTGCAGGTCCCAGGAATTTCAGCTGTCTCTTCCTGATGCTCAGTATTAATTTCCTTTTCGTTTCCATCCTTTCCAAAATCTCATCATTGCTCACATGCTCAATCCATGATATTCACAGCATCATTCTGTAGAGCCACATTTCAGTTGCTTCAAATTTTTCCTTATCTTCAATGAGATTGTCCAGCATTCACTGCCATATTGAAGAACTGACATCACATAGCAATCCAGTAATCTCTTCTTTATTTTTAGTGAATGTTTTCTGTCTCTTAATACTCTACTCAGTTTCTTGAATGCGTCCTTTGCTATGCCAATTCGTCCTCAAATCTCTGTGTTACACTTTTCGTCTTCTGTTAGAAGAGTTCTTAGGTATTCAAATTTTTGTAAATGCTTGTTTTTAGTATCCCCCACTTGTATTTGGCATGTTGAGTTGCTGTTTTTGCTGATGACCATGCATTCGGTTTTCTTGCAATTTATTTGTAGTACTTTCTTGTCACTTTCTTCAGTTATCTTCTGTAGAAAGTGTTTTAGTTTCCTTTTCGTGTCTGCTATCAGCAGTGCATCATCTGCGTATCTTATGTTGTTCAAATTGTGCCCTGCGATGAACAATCCTGGCGTAACATCTAAGGTCCTCAGAATAGCCTCGCTGTACAAGTTGAATAAATCCGGTGAAAAGACACATCCTTGTCTTACGCACCTTTCTATCTTTGTATATCTGCTGAATTTGTTACCTGTCCGTATGCAGGTTGTTTGCTGCCAGTAGAGATTCTTTATTACTCTTATGTCTTTTCTAAATATGTCGAGTTTGGTGAACATTTCTATTAATTCTTTGTGGCGTATTTTCTCGAACGCTTTCGCATAATCGATAAAACATAGGTATACGCCTTTTCTCATTTGTAATGCCTTTTCGAATAGCATCCTAACCATAAATATGGCGTTCCTTGTTCCAGTATCTTTGACGAATCTGCACTGTTCTTGTCCTGTCTCTGGCCTAATTCTGCTTCTCACTCTATTCATCAGGATTCGGACGATCAGTTTCGTAACGTGGCTTGTTTGTACCTGGCTTCTTAGGCAGTGCTATGAAAATCGACTTGCTTCGCTTGTCCAGTATTACACCAATGTTTGAAATTTCACTTTTTAGTTCTGTAATTTTCTCTACACCGAATTCTTCCAGGGCTATCAGAAACTCTATTACAATTCCGTTTGATCCAGCTGTTTAGTTTCTATTCAGTTTGCAGCTCCACTTCCGACTTTAATATTTCCAGTCCGTCCTCATCTTTGTGTATTATCGTTTGCTCTCTCTCGCGGAAAAGATCTTTTATATATTCTTCCCATTGCTGGAGTAATTCCACTTCTCCAATATCTTTGGATTTCATACATCCTGTTGAGGAGCAGGTTTTTTTGTCCAGTCAATTCTCAAAGTGACATGCCTTGAGACCATGCTATTCTGCTTCCTTTCGTGATACAAATCTTCAGCTCCATAGTTAACTAATTCTTATTTTTGATTGAACAACATTGACACACCTATAAGCATATTCTCTCTATATTTATTCTACTACTACCTCTTCATTTTCTAAATAACCATGAATTCATTTTCTATTTTTTAAATAAATGATTTACACAATTTATTTTAAAATGTTGTTCTGAAACATGAAAATTTTTGTGTAGTGATATAAGTCTTTTATAAACCATTGTAATAAAAATATTACAATTAATTGTTTCCAGCACTCTTTATATATATATATATATATATATATATATATATATATATATATATATATATATTGTATCAAAAATACTGCCACAAACTTTAAGGGCGAGTTTTTCACACCACAACTGATATTAAGAAATAGAAAACAACCCATTGTCAACTTTGACATGGGGCATAATTATTCAATTTTAGTTCTTTTGCTTTTAACAATCACTCTTTTACTAATTGTTCCCTTGTTGTTATTTTTATATACAGATGTCCTATACATTTTATACTAAAGTTCGTCCACTACAAGACCCAAAATCTTCTCAAGGTAGATGATTAGTGATCGATGTATGTGATATAAAAGGAGATCAAATAGAAGGCAAAGATTACGATAATATGGCGGATAGATAATTATTGGTTCTAGATTTGAAAAGGTTAAGATTGAAATACTTTGTGAAACGTAATAAAAAATCTATTCCACAAGGTATCGGTCCTTGGGAAGAAGATGTCGAATTTTTTCTTACCAAAATGATACGTAGGGAATTGGTTGATCTAATCCTCTAGATGTAGCAAGGCCTGTAAAGGTCTGAGCTGGTGGTACAAAGGAATAAAGCTCATTTACAATGAAAGTAGCAAGAGTAGCGAAGGGCTTGCGACGTTGCCGTCTATGAAAAACGTAGGGGCTAAATATCACAATTATCGGAGGGAAGATGCAGTATAATACTTTGGAGAAATTTAATTTAATATCAGTTCGCTAAATTATACGAAAATATTTCTTTAAAAAGCAAAAAAATAAATGCATATGTTTAAAAGACTCTGTCAGGTGAGTGTGTTTGTATATTGTTTATACCGACATCATTTTTAAACATACACACATAGTTTTATTCCTACAGAATAATATAGAAATGTTACGTGCACACGGATTATCTGAAAGGAATACGATCAGATATCAAACTTGAAAGCTCAAATGTAAAGAATTTACATAAGAATGGATTTTCCGTGTCATTTTTTTCTTCCTAAAATATATGCAATGCAAGGGCAATATTCTTTGACAAGGTGAAATCAAAAACAGAATATTTGATCTTTGAATAGAAATATCTTGGGAACCTTTGTGTAATCATTATACTTAAATATCTTAAATTTTATCAATGCTCCAAAAACAATTTTACAGAACCAAGTAATAAATGATAAACATTCATTGATTTACAAGAGCGAGTTTCATAAGGCTGTTCATCTCAACTAATGTCGAGTCGTATGTATTCGAATGTATGCTTGAAAATCTAAATACAATAAACAATCTACATTTAAGCAATGACTCTGATTTATTCTTCTTGTTCATTGAATCGTTCATCGAGAAACAAAACTTCGACTTTTAGATTCATCTTCTTCTATGTGTTGTGTCCCTTCAGTACATAGGTGATCATGGCCTTCCACATCTCCCTATCCTTTGTAGCTCTTAATACCCTTTCTCTTGTTCCTCCTCTCAAATACAGCCCAGCCATCCAATTTGCTGAAGCCCATTAAGTCTGTTGCTTTTCCTTGTCTCTCTTTCCATCTGTCCTGTGAGTATCAAATTCTCCAAGCCCTCCTTAATCATTGCATGTCCCCGAAACATCAGATGTCTTTTCCTGATGTTAAGTATCAGTTTTCTTTTTTTTTCTATCCTCTCCAAAACCTGGTCGTTGCTAATAAGTTCGGTCCATGGTATGCTCAACATCTTTCTATAGAAACACAGGTTGATTCAAGTCTTCCCTTAATCCTTGGAGCGATTTTCTAGCATTCGCTACTCTATTGAAGGACAGACACCACATAAAGATGTAGTACTATCTTGTTTGTTTCCAAAGAAATCTTCCTGTCTGTAAATACTTTACTCAACTGTTTGAAATGCATTCTTGGTCATGCAAACACGCCTTCGAGTCTCAGTGTTGCACGTTCCGTACTGTAATAGAACACTACTCAGGCATTTAAATTTCTGTATCTCGGCTTGTAGTTAGCATTTTGGACTCCTTATTTTACTGCATTAAGTTTTCTTGTAGTTTAGATTGCCATATCATAAGTGCTTAAACATGCACTACGATACCAACACTTTGGTGCCTACATTGAAATATCTTACTTTGGGAGGAAATTTTCAAACTCCTGAATTTATTGAAACCACACCGCTTAATAATGTATTGCAATTTTGAATCCTTTATTTACATTTCCCCGTTTATTAGATATTAAGTAAAATTTCGACATCGCCTAATTATTAAAATGCCCTTTGAATTCGGCACCTATTTCTACTTACTGTGAAAAAATAAACAACTCTCAAAATGTTAACCATCGAACCGCTTTTATTACAGCATATTTGCTATTTAAGCTTTATAGCGTAGACAAATCTCCCAGAGAAAAACTGTGCAACGCGTTCAATATATCAAAGTGACATGGCCTGCAAAACGTTGGATATCATTGCTAGTTTATAATAAGTATGTACAATGAGCCAAAAAATGCGATATATATATATATATATAATAAAATAAGTATGTTATAATACCACAACAAAAGTAGATTTTTGTTTCGACACTTCTTGTGTCTTATCAAGAGATCACTTGATAAGATACAAGAGGTGTCGAAATAAAATAGCTGCTTTTATAGTGATATTATCACATACGTATTTTATAAATTTGTATAAATATTATTCGGTCTACTTTGTATTGAGCAATTTTTTAAGCATAGTGTTTTGTTGTTTTTTTATAAGGAATTTTATTCCATCCATACGCATCCTATATATATACATATGTACTAAAATTTAAAATAGCGACAATTGACAATTTATACATTGTGCTCTCTCTCTCTCTCTCTATATATATATATATATATATATATATACAGAGATTGATATAAATTGTCGCTATTTAAGATTTTGCGCATGCGAGTTGTTTGCATATTATTTTGTCGATTGCACATTATAGTAGGGTCAGTTGGGCACTGTCTGTAATGAAAAAGAGCACCATGACATCCAGTAGAGATGCAGAAAATTCCGAAGCCGTCTAGAGGCTATGGCTGAAGCTAATGATGATTTTATTGAATAAATTTACTCCTTACTATTTAAAAATACTTTTGTGTTATTTTGGTAAATATATATATATAATTTTTCTATCTTACTCTGTCTTTCGTTATACACACATGCACACACACACACACACACACACACACACACACATATATATATATATATATATATATATGTGTGTGTGTGTGTGTGTGTGTGTGTAGGTATATCTGTGAATAAATATTTTTTTGACAGTTTCACCCTCATATTTTGTTATTACCCATATCGTCATCACAATTGCCAACGGTCTGTGATGTCACTGAGAATTACTCGGAAGGGAAAATCAGTGCACCAAATATCCATCTTTTCTTTCTCTAACTAAATAGGAAGGCAAACAGGGATCTTCAGCCTTGGTTGGTAGCCAGTCTAGGCAAAAGTTAATCCTGAATTTCAATACCGTATTTCGCCCTGAAGCGGACGAAAGAAATGCAGCATTTATGATCCTGTCTGTCATCGATCTGATGGATGGAGAGATGTGACTAATATTCGCCATTGGAATGGAAAGAATGCGTTTTATGCAGATTTTTTATCATTATTAGGTTACGTACTTGTTAATATATAAGAATACAAGTATATACATATATATTTATATATATATATATAGTCATCCGCTGACAGATCTGTTTCGCTGTATTACAGCTCATCAGTACGGCCTAGACTCCGGTCGCTTCCTAACCCAGGATTGAAACCCGACCAAATTGGCGTCAGTCGGCGATGCTACCACTAGGCCACGAGCGTCCAGTAGAAGAAGGCAGGCTTTTTAGCGCGTATAAACACGCTCAATAGCTAGAGTGCTCCAATTCTTTATCGAATGAGCTTTATTGGTGGTATTGCATCAGAAGTTGAACCTTCCCACTAGTAAACTTATATATATATATATATATATATATATATATATATATATATATATATATATATATATATATATATTTCTTATTAAGCTAGATATTGAACGACAGTTTAACAAAATGACATTTAACCTGAAAAAACATGCTAAGCAATACTGTGTCACTGAATTCCTCCTTCGGAAAAAATGAATTTTGCGGAACGTACACATGCGCAGTTTTTGCTATAGATTAGGGCGTAAATGTCACATTGAAAATTTATTACTTAGGAAAACAAATACGAAATCAACTGGAAATAGTTTAATTTCTCGGGCAGAATCCAGGAAAGATTGTAATTTTGGAGATTCAATCGAAAACATTTACGAATAAGGACTCCAAGTCGCCGAAAACAACCATTAGAGATGTCCGGCATTGATTTTGTTAGTTTATTCAAACAAACAAAATCAATGTCAGACGTTTCTAAAAAGAATTGAACAACTTTGTTAGAAAATCACAAAAATCGGAAAAAGGTGTTGGGCTTTAATGAATTGGATGAATAAAATGTCAGATAATGAATCGAATTAATAGAATCACATTTTAAAAAGTCAAATAGTCAACAAAGCTACAGATGAGGCATCAAAGGTACAGAGTCTGACGTCTATGAAAGAAATCGATGAATAAGGAATTCACCGAGATTTTTCAACCAGTCAAAAGATTAAAAGGCTATTGGGCTGAAGTCGACCCAAACTGAAAAGTGCCAGCTATTGTGACTAATTAGGTTAAACCAGGAGTATCAAACTCAAGCACACAAAAGAGCATTTACGTGCTTAGGGATAGGTGAAACGAGTCAGAAGTAGGAGAAAGTAAACCTTATGGTCAATTCCCCAAACATAGGGTCAGCGGACTCCATTAGGATCAATTTTCCAACCTGGGGTCGACGGACACTTGAAGTTCAATTAAATCAGTTAGTAATTTTGAGGGATTAGTATTGTAAAAGCGATAGACAGAATAACATACAAGAGAGAGCGAGAAAAGATTTCACATGTATTTCAGTAATTCATGTTTATTAAGTAAATTTAATTTCGTATTTAAAAAAAAAAACAGTGACATTGACGAATTCTTTTAATTATGTAGTTGACCAAAACCATGTTATTCTTCGAAATTTCAGTTTATTTAACAAGATTCTCTCTAACCTTAATACTTCCATGGTTTCGACTGGGGTAATTTGGAATTAATATTAGTTCAAGCCTCAGGGAGTTCCACTCCATCTGGTGGAAGGAGGTGAAATCCTTATCCGGTGCCTGAGAAGTCTCCAAAATGGGAAAATGGCGAAGGTGCTTGATCAATATTTCCAAGTTATTATCGTTGAATCCATTTTAAACTGACCCTGTGTCACATTTGGTAGAGACTTGGGAGCACTGAAAAATACAGAACTTTATTCCTAACCTCTTTCTAAAATGATATGCTCTAGATTATCTCAATTGTCTTTTACCTACTGTACCCACCACAATATTAGACCAAATCTTTTCCTCCTCTCAGGAAAAAAATCCTGTTCTGTTGCGTGTACACCCCAAGCTAATACGAGTAAGCAAATTTATCTCTTTTCTCCTGATATATATATATATATATATATATATATATATATATATATATATAGGTGAAGAGGATTCAAGGTTTTACTATTTTGAGTGCCCCGGCATTTATTTTATTATAACAGTGCTCAATATATACCTAGCTAGAATAATACTAAAAGACTGTAAAATTTCCCTTACTTTGACCTATATATATATAAGTACATGTACTAACTACAAATTTCCCTACTATTATAAAACAGTAATCATCTTACAACATATATTTTACTATATAAATATAACGATAATTTATTTTATCGCATATCAATAATCTAATTAATTACAAATTATAGTTAAACTAAACCACTTGCATATTTTTAAATTTGTCGCTGGTTCTATTATATTATTATATTAGATACAATTAAATTAACCCGCGCACAAAAGCCCTACTTTAACACCGGACTTTTAACTACAATCTCAATTTTTACAATAAAATAATTTAAAATTCACCGTCACTATATTTTAACTCTATTCCACACCGCCCCTGTTTAATTAAAATATATCTAAATTGATATATCACATAAACATCAAAAAAACATATATAATTACAGCAATATTTAGAAAAAGAAGATACAACTTAACTAAAAAATACACAAACCTATCAGCGCACTATTTAAACGACTCTTTCAAATCATAAAATTTAAACGACTCTTTCAAATCATAAAACGTTATATTCGTGACTGACGTCATAGTTTAATGCAATTCTTTTAAACAGCCTTAAATTGTAGAGTTTTATCACATTTCTAAATCTATTCACAGGCCGTAACAACAAAAAACTTCACAATAGTAAATATAAGCCTCTGATGATGGTTATATCAATCGAAACACTAAAATGTTGGCTATTCTACAATAAATCTATATTCAAGTATTTTTTATCTTACATTGTCGGAATTTATTGTCCGTTTCCTTTAATATACGAGGGTCATTTAATAAAAAAAGGTGATATTTTTCGGTATAAGGACTTATACAATAGAAGCTTACTTTTTTTTAATTTTTTTCCCTTTACTTCTTTTTCAAAGGGATTTAATTTTTTTTTCAGATTGAAAAAACATTGAGAGTTTTGGAGATTAACAAAGATGGCCGACCAAGAAGCATGCTCCAGGATTGAACAGAGGTCAGTTATCAAGTTTTTGGTTGCTGAAGCGTGCAAACTAGTTGAAATTCATAGGAGAATGTTAACTGTGCATGGTGCCACATGTTTCAGCCAAAAAATGTCTACAATTGGGGTAAATTCTTTAAAGAAGTTTGAAAGTGACGATGAAGTCAATAGGGCTGTGAGCAATTGACTGAGACATCAGTCCAAAGATTTTTACGCCGAGGGAATACGGAAGCTTGTGCACAGATGGGAATAGTATGTGACACTGCTAGGAGACTACGTTAAAAAAAAAAAGAAAAAGTAAGCTTCTATCTGTATCAGAAAAATTCACCTTAAAAAATTCACCTTATTTATCGAATGACACTCGTATATATATATATATATATATATATATATATATATATGCATATGAAGATATATAAATACACATATGCACACATATATCTACATTTATTAGTAGAATAGTTTCCAATTTATTTCAACACATACACACACAAACACACACACATATTTATATATATATTTCTCTTTTTAATCTTATTTTTATTCTCATTTTGAATATAGACTGACTGTTGCTGAGAATGCGTGAGATCTCTCTTAGGGATTTCATGTTGAAATGTTCATTCAAAATTTTTGAATTTTGAAATTTTATTTTAATTTATATTGGCTCTGTAATTTTAATTACATTGAGCTCTCCCCCTTTATCATTTTTTAATATTAAAATTTTTAATATTAATTAGGATCAGGTTCTTGGGATTTACCTGCCTACTATTCTATGGTCATATATATTTTCTCTTTCTCCTATATAGCCAGCACGGATGGGCACCTCGGCATGGTATAATGGTTAGTAAGCTTGTCTTGGTAGAACCTGTTACAAGTAAGTTCGATCCTCACTAGGTATTCTATACTTTTGGTTTTGTGTCACATCTATGCGGTGCTTAGAACATCGACTAAGCAAACGAGGATGCAGACACACGCCTAACCACATACTGACGCGCCATCTCGTTTTTTTTTGTTTTTTTTTGTTTTTTGTCAATTCTCACGATACTTTCCGTCATTCTGTCTCTGTCTCTCTCTCTTTCTCTATCGTCGTCTTTCTCTAAATCGATCAGTTCCGCCATGAAACTTTTGCTTTTTGTGTATAATTTGTTTTCGATGCATCACCTTTAGATATTTCATCATTCTTCATTAAAAAAAACTTTATATTTTTTAATTTTGTTACATTTTATGACGTCATCTGGTCTTTAACGATTGGTTGAAACATTTTGCTTCTCTTCTGTTTCTTCTCTATGTTTGCTTCTTATAGTTATTTCATCTCCTTTTCTTCCTCCCTTTATTCCTTTTCTTCTATTCGTTTGCTTTGTAACTGTCACTAATTTTATCTGACGCTTGTCTGCGTCGGTTCGCCTTCATAGCTCCATATTTCCTTTCTTTCTTTGTATCAATCTCATCTACTTACTTTTTCTTTTTTTTTTATTTGATATTTATTATCACTGTAATTTTTATATCGCTTTCGTTCTTTTCATTACCTTTCTCCTTTCTGTAATTGTCTCATTTATTTTTATTTTTATTAGCTTTTGTTCTTTTATTCTTTCATTCTTTCTTACTTCACTTCTATCTTCTAATCATTATTTTTCTCTTTTTCTATTGTCACATTTCGATCTATTTTAAGGGTTTCCTTTCTTTTTAATTGGCTTTCTTTCATTTTCTATTGTCACATTTTCTATTTTTCTAATTTCTTCCTATTACTTATTTTTTCTTCCTTATCATTTTCATTTTCACCTCTTGTCGCATTTCATTCAATTTTCTTTCTTTCTCTTTATGCTCCTGGTCCTCTCATTTCCTTTGCGCCCTGTTTTTTATATCCTTTTTCCTCTTCCACCGGTTTTCTTTTCTAAGCGTCTTTTCCCCAGTTTTTTTTTAAATTCCCATTACCCCTTTCCTTATTTCTTCTCTATTTTCTTCATCTCCTCGTCTTCAAAAATAATTCATCTATATAACTAAGTGTATTTGAAGCTATAGGGTTCGTGTTCTTTTTAACCGTCGGGGGTCACCAGTGAAGAAATGATTCTTCCATTGCCTGTTTCTTTTCAGGCGTTGGGGGTCACCATTGAAGCCGTAGGGATATGGTTAATGTTTATTTGATTTCGGTCTTGTGTCATACATAACCGAACTCCCTACAGATTACAGATTATTCAGAATTATCCTAAGAGTTTCATCAAATGGTTGGTTGTCGGTTGGTTGTAGATTGGAATGTGTGGATTAGTGTGGAAGATTTAAATGTACATTTTGTATGATTGAATAAAGATTTATCAAAAGAACAGAATAAGTATTGGTAGAAATTAATGTTCATTTAAAAAGTTAAGGATATCAAGAGTTGTAGAAAATGTTGGAAAGAGTTTATGCGTACGTACGTATCTTTGAGCCTAGGAGTGTCTTTGAATGGAGAAGAAGAAGTAAAAGGAATCAGCACACGAGAAGGAAGGAGAAAGAGGACGATGTGCGACGCGACCTTACGCCCGGGTCGTGGTTGAAGTTTCTCCCGTTACATTTTAGTTGTGTCTCTCTCTCGCTGCTCCCATCTCTGACTGACTGACTCTGATTGAAATCATTCATAGTCATTCAGATTTTTCGCACTGAATCACTAAATCTTTTTAGTCTTGCAAATCGCTTCCATTGGTCAGAATATCAATTTAACATCTACTCGCGAAATTTGGTTTCGACTTTTTCTGTAAGCACGTGGTCAATTCTTTGTCTGTTTGGGAAAAACCAGGATTTCACACATCATTGTGAATTTTTGTAAAAGTGAAGAAGAAAGTTGCTTTTAATTCTTAATTTCCTATATACTACATATTTTCTTTTTAATCTAGAAACTCTTACGCAGTTTTTTCTACTTACTTTTCTATAATTTATTCACTAAGTTGATAAATAAATATTAAATTAAGGTTGTTGTTATTGTTGTTGTTGTTGTTGTTGTTATTTTTGTTGTTTAAGCCCTTCAAGACAGGATATTTTGCATTGCGTCATATTAGCAACATATCTCATTAACGGTTCATGAGAAATTAACTGTTTCACTGTCTTCATCCCCACCTACGAATTGTGAATCAATATCCGATTCATTGCCAAATTTGGAAGCTTAGAACAAAGTAATTCCTCACAAGACATCTCTTCAGCTGCTCCAGGAACAATGAAAGTTAGTTAAGGAAGTATCAATCTGCTTCGAAATGCATTATATTCATTTACTTAAATATCTTCTACAATGAATTTTGCAATAGATTAGTTCTATTGTACAGCGATTGGTTTGCCTGCATATTCATAAGGTCGAAGGCCATGCACCAGAAATAAAAACAACAAAAATGAGGGAATTTTTCTTAACTAACTTGTATATGAGATGTGAGGATGGCGGAACATTTATTAACGACGAAAGTAGAATCAGAGACCCGAGTTCAAATTCTGGCCTAGTCCAGTGCGTTAAAATTAATGCCCTTTGAAAAAGTGTGTATTTACCCATTCTTGATCACAAGTCATAAGTTAAATAGCATGGTAGGCTCTATTCTCTAGCCTTGGTAATAGCATATATCCATCTCGTTTCTCTGTCCAGCTATAGATTAAATACCAATGTGAAATGGATTTTATGTCTAAATTTTTGTGTAGATTGGCCTCTCTAGCCTTGGCTGGCAGCCAATATGTTAGAAATTACTCCGAATAGAGAAGGCAAATGTAAAGCATCCCACTTTCTCAAGAAACCGTAGCAATTTCCTAATATTAAAGAAAATAAGTATGTGGAAAGTCTTAATCGCCTAAGTCTTGAAGAGATATAGCATTCAAAATTTCATACACTATATAAAACAAAATAGTCGAAAACGTTAAAACAAGACCAACTTACAAATGCTGTACAAATATGATCGATGTTTATAGAGATAAATTTCGTCTAGTTTAAATATACAAGTTTAGAACATCCAGTGAGGATCGAATTCGTAACAATAGTAAACATTGCTTAGTCTATTACACAACGATGGGTTTAGCTTTCTAATGACTATACACTGGAAAAACTTTCGGCGTATAAATTTTATGATAAAAGTGAAATTATAAAGCAACAGTTTTTTTTTTTAAATGAGTCTCGTTTGTAAAAGTACTATGTGTTATCATTAATTAAATAAGACTGATTGATTCGTTTTCTAAGGCTTATCAACCATTTATAGGCTATTTAAAGCCAGAAAATATTTTTAGATTGTAATAAATTCTTGGAATAATAATTGTTTTCGTAATACACGTCTTACTGATTAACTCATAGCTTGGGAGAGATGGGTTCATTCATTTCTCATGAGTAAGTGAATACAGCGAACTCATAAAGGAATCAGCTCTCTGATTAACTATTTGAAGCCATTATCCATTACATCTCATTACATGAAGATCCTAGCTTACAACTGGTATTCCCAAGTGGTCATTCATTTCGTACTGATCAGGCTCAACTTCAGTGATCGAACGGGAACCGATGTTTTAACGAGATGTAGCCGTAAATTATAAATAAGAAAATGTCACTTCACAAATGATCGCCAAAATTAGAGAGAACTGAGATAAAATACAGGTGTTTTCTTTTCATAAAGATACAGTGACCCACTACTTAAAAAGAAATAATTTTTTTCGCATATTATTTTTTATATAATCATGTATTTCTATTACATAATTACCGTATATAGTCTCATATCATGCAATTTTTGAAAACCTCATTTTGAAGCTAATTTTAAGAGGAGTAGCATCATACACGAGATAAAAAAAATGCTGGAAGTGCACACGAGATATAAAATTAGTGTATGTGATGCCAGTAGTACATACCCTAATTTTATATCACGTGTATAATGCGAGACCCTTAAAATTAGGCCTTCTGCTCACTATAGAATGGATGTGTTTCCCCATAACAATATATATATATATTGGGAAGCAATCTCTCTTTTATGCAGGTTTCATTAAAAATGAAAGACAAGGTGTGATAGTTTTTACGTAATTTTTCATGTGATCTTATGATATTTTTTCTTTTGGGGACATAAACTATATATAAATCGGCAAATTGTTTTGTTTATCCGAGCGCTTTCGACAATACTTTTAATCATTTTCGAGAATGAACGTTATTTTACGTGTAACAGAATGTATGTGGTGTTATGTTAATGTAGAGTAGTTGTATGTGTTATGTACCGAACACGGTAAGCATATTGTTAGCATGTTTGTAGTTGATGTTATTGAGTGTTAGGTTTTTTGTTTTTTATTAGTAAGGCCTTCAGTAACCTTAGCCCTTTATTGCATGTGGACGATGCTATGATATTTGTGTTATCGAAAAGTATGTTCCGGATAGGATTTGGTAGGTCTCTGTGTGTGTTTAAATGAGATCGAGTTGAACTCCCTTATGAGAGACGCAGCGTGAGTCTTCGAGTCAGTTTCGTAATGACAAAATGATGATATATATATATATATATATATATATATATATATATATAATAACAATAATAACAATAATAACAATAATTATTAAACCGACTCTGCGTGTATTCTAATCTCAAAATTTTATAGAAGGGACTTTCTAAGACTATGAATGACCAGCAGAATCTAAATCCGTTATTGCCCTCGGCTATAAAGCTTTGGGCAAAGAGGGGGAAAAAAAGAAAACTGCTTGGGACCGACAATACATACGGTTCCTCCCAGTAAAAAGAAAAAAACCCTCAACGGAACAAACAACCAGAAAAGAAAAGTGCTCGATACACACAACCGAAAAGTATTTAACTAGAAGGCAGTAACGCAGAGCAAACACACTAACAAAATAGCAAGATCGCCAAGACCGACCGCGGTTTCGCACAACGGCTCGTCAGGGCAAAGGCAGATCATTACTAACCAAATAAATACACACTACTAAGACTAACCCATTTGCAGAAGAGGTTGGATGGAAGGGAAAAAAAAAAAAAAAACCTGGGAGGGGGGTTTCTATAACTTTCGATATCCTAAGTAAGAAACTTCATTTTATGCATTCTACACTTATTTAATATCTCAGTTCTAGAGTTAATAAGCCTATTAGCGGGTTCAAACTTAGCTATAGCTAGCTTCTCCTCATCACAAAGTTTGCAAAATTTATTATTCTTATTACTAATGGGGCACTTTTTTATTATTTCCCATTTAAGAATTGGGTCCTTTTTACTTTTGGCTTTTATTTCCCATACATATGTAGATAACGCCGTACTATGTTTATATCTAGCGTTTTTGAAAGAAGTTTTATGATTATAAAACCTACTTTTAAAATTATCGTGTGTAGATCCTATGTATGTCTTGGGATTTTTGTCGTTTTCGCTAACATAGACCTTAACTTTGTAGACTACACTTGTCTGATTACAATTACCCTCAATCGGGCAGTCCTTTTTAGCTCTACAATTACACTTATTCTCCTTAACTTTATTATTGCCGGAGGCTGCTGTATTCTCTTTTAATTTACTTTTGTTGGTGTTATTAATGATTTTACCTATATTAGGCATACAGGAGTAACTCAACTTAATAGTATTTCTGTTAAATATCTGCTTAAGTCTATTATTTGAGTTGAAATGTCTATCAATTAAATCAAAAAACATTTTTCCTATCTTGGATCTGACTTCCTTATTATATGGGGGGTTGAACCATATAATTTTTCTTGATCTATTCTTACTGGCTTTTTTATTTAAATGGATAAAAAAGACTGATGCCCAAGGGTTTGATAACCCAATAGGGGCATATGATGGTGCGGAAGTGGCTGAACTGATAGGGTGCCTATTACTACACAAATTAAATCAAATAATAGATTTCCATAACCACGGCCTGTACCGGGATGATGGATTGATAGTGATAGAAAACTGCACGCCTAAATTAGGAGACAAAATGAGAAAAGAAGTACAAAAGTTTTTTAAGTCCCATAAGCTTGAAATAGAAATAGAGCATAACGTGAAAATAGTCAATTACTTAGACATAACGTTAAACATTGCCAATGGGATAATAACGCCATACATCAAAAGGAACTATGCCCCTATTTACGTTAATAAAAAGTCTAACCACCCTAGACATATTCTGCAAAGTATTCCTAGAGGTATAGAGGTTAGATTGTCTACAAACTCGTCAAATAGGGAAGTTTTTGAAAAACATAAAAAATTTTTTCAAATGGCCTTAAAAAGAAGTGGGCACCAAGAAAAGTTAGAATTTTCGAACCAAGGTTTAAATAAAAAAGCCAGTAAGAATAGATCAAGAAAAATTATATGGTTCAACCCCCCATATAATAAGGAAGTCAGATCCAAGATAGGAAAAATGTTTTTTGATTTAATTGATAGACATTTCAACTCAAATAATAGACTTAAGCAGATATTTAACAGAAATACTATTAAGTTGAGTTACTCCTGTATGCCTAATATAGGTAAAATCATTAATAACACCAACAAAAGTAAATTAAAAGAGAATACAGCAGCCTCCGGCAATAATAAAGTTAAGGAGAATAAGTGTAATTGTAGAGCTAAAAAGGACTGCCCGATTGAGGGTAATTGTAATCAGACAAGTGTAGTCTACAAAGTTAAGGTCTATGTTAGCGAAAACGACAAAAATCCCAAGACATACATAGGATCTACACACGATAATTTTAAAAGTAGGTTTTATAATCATAAAACTTCTTTCAAAAACGCTAGATATAAACATAGTACGGCGTTATCTACATATGTATGGGAAATAAAAGCCAAAAGTAAAAAGGACCCAATTCTTAAATGGGAAATAATAAAAAAGTGCCCCATTAGTAATAAGAATAATAAATTTTGCAAACTTTGTGATGAGGAGAAGCTAGCTATAGCTAAGTTTGAACCCGCTAATAGGCTTATTAACTCTAGAACTGAGATATTAAATAAGTGTAGAATGCATAAAATGAAGTTTCTTACTTAGGATATCGAAAGTTATAGAAACCCCCCTCCCAGGTTTTTTTTTTTTTTTTTTTTTTTTCCCTTCCATCCAACCTCTTCTGCAAATGGGTTAGTCTTAGTAGTGTGTATTTATTTGGTTAGTAATGATCTGCCTTTGCCCTGACGAGCCGTTGTGCGAAACCGCGGTCGGTCTTGGCGATCTTGCTATTTTGTTAGTATATATATATATATATAGATAACTACATCACTTGAAAAGACACAAAAAGTGTCGAAACAAAATAGCTACTTTTGTAGTGATATTATAACATATCAATGTTATAATTTATTAATAAATATTATTATTATTATATATATATATATATATATATATATATATATATATAAACAGTATTGTTCTTAAACATGAACATTTTTGTGATATAATGTATTTATAAACCATTGTAATAACAAAGTTACTATATATAATTGTCATGCTGTTATTACTTATTATTATAATGCATTTATAAACCATATATATTGTAATTTTGTTATTACAATGGTTTATAAATGCATTATATCAGTACACAACATTTTTCATATTTCAGAACAATGCTGTTTTTCTTTGAGAGATAATTTAAATATAAATGATGAAAATATGAGATGAATTTTTGGTTATTTAGAAAATTAAAGACTGGTTATTGGAGGAAATTAAACAATATGATTATAGATGTGTCAATATTGCTCCATCAAAAGTGAGAGTTAGCTTCATATCATCTATTTATAGTTCAGCTGGCCAGATATAACCGAAAGTTCTATGCTAATAGTTTCTTTTTTGAACGTCCGTTTGTGGAACACCCTCCCCGTTCCATACTTTCCAGCCAACTTTAGTCTGCAATGTTAATCGCTATCTGCTGTACACTTGATTACACTTTCCTCTCTCTGCTCATAATTAATGTTTCTGTTCCTAATTCTTCCACGCCCTGTAACTCTTTGTGTCGTAGTGGCTTTAATGCCTTGCCTCGGATAATTCCGATTAACATATGTATATATATATATATATGTGTGTGTGTGTGTGTGTGTGTGTGTGTGTGTGTGTGTGTGTGTGTGTGTGTGTGTTTCAACAAATATGGCAGCCTAGGTAGATTTAATAATTTTTTGTTGTTTCCAGATACATTACGTTTTTCTGTATTATAGGAAGCATTAATAAAAAAAACTGCAACTTATAGAAAGAAAAGATTGTATTATCCAACGGTAAATATAACTTCTTAAACTTGTCCGATCACGAACTTGTCGATGACCAAATAGAATTCTTGAACATCGGCTCAGATTGCGACCTTCAACCTAGATACGACACTATCCAAAACAAAACCGAAATCGAAATACCAATCAGCCCAACAGCTGACAACGGAAAAGTTAATTAAAGTGCACCCAAATCTGAGAGACCTTCTAAACGTGGAAGGGTTGAAAAACCGTTCTTCACACAGCAAACACAATAACATCCTCACAGACTCAATTCAGATGCAAACGAGTTACGCACCAATCTCAATGTCATCAGACACGCTGATAAAACCAATAATTTTGTAGTTCTCAACTGACATGATTGCAACCAAAAATTACTATCTATCCTAAATGACACAACAAAGTTAGCATGTTTGTAGTTGATGTTGAGGTCTTTTGGTTTTTATTCTTCTTCTATGTGCCCTGTCCCTTCAGGACGTAGGCGATCATGGTTCTCCACGTCTCCCTATCCCTTGTGGCTCTTAGTATGTTTGCTCCTGTTGCTCCTGGCAAACCCCGTTCCGTCATCCACCTGACCAGGCCCTGAAAATATGTTATCCGCTGCCTTCCTGTGTCTCTCTTTCCTTCTATCTGACCAGTCAGTATCAGGTTCTCCAGGCTGTCCTTCTTCATTGCGTGTCCCAGGAACTTCAGTTGTCTCTTCCTGATGCTCAGCATCAATTTCCTTTTTGTTGCCATTCTTTCCAACACCTCATCGTTGCTTGCATGCTCAGTCCACGATATCCGTAGCATCCTTCTGTAGAACCACATTTCGGCCGCTTCCAGCTTTGTCCTCATTTTCGATGATATTGTCCAGCATTCACTGCTGTATTGAAGAACTGACATCATGTAGCACTCTCGCAGTCTTTTTTCGTTTCTATTGAGATTTTCCTGTGTGTTAGTATTTTGCTCATCTTCTGAAACGCGTCCTTTGCCATGCTAATTCGCCTTCGGATCTCCGTGTCGCGCTTTCCATCTTCTGTTAGAACCTTTCCTAGGTACTTAAATTTTTGTACTTGCTTGATTCTGTTATCCCCCACCTGTATTTGGCAATTTGGGTTGTATCTTTTGCTGATGACCATGCACTCAATTTTCTTAAAGTTTATTTGTAGTCCCTTTTTGTCACTTTCCACTGCTACTTTCTGTATGAGGTCTTGTAGCTTCCTTTCCGTGTCCGCACTATATCGTCCGCATACCTTATGTTGTTCAGGTTGTGGCCTCCAATAACAAATCCTGGCGTGTCATCTAGGGTCCTCAAAATATTCTCGCTGTATAGGTTGAACAAATCCGGTGAAAAGACACATCCTTGTTTTACGCCTTTTTCTATCTTTGTGTATCGTTACATGTCCGTATGCAGGCCGTTTCCTGCCAGTAGAGATTCTTGATTATTCTTATGTCTTTCCCGAAAATGTGGAGGTTGCCTAGCATCTCCATCAGTTCTTTGTGTCGTATTTTGTCGAATGCTTTCGCGTAGTCAATGAAGCATAGGTACAAGTCTTTTTTCATTTGTAATGCCCTTTCAGAGAGCATCCTAATCATGAATATGGCGTTCCTTGTTCCAGTGTCTTTGACGAACCCGCACTGTTCCTGCCCTATCGCTGGCCTGATTCTGCTTCTCGCTCTATTCCTCAGGATTCTGACAATCAGTTTTGTAATGTGACTCATTAAGCTGATAGTTCTGTGTAGTTCGCACTCGTTTGCACCAGGTTTCTTCGGCAGTGCTATAAATATCAACTTGCATAGGGCGTCTGGTATTATTCCGCTGCTATAAATTTCGTTTAATATGTCGGTAATCTTTTCTATGCCCTATTCTTCTAAGGCTGTCAGCAGCTCTATCACTATGCCGTCTGGACCAGGTGCTTTGTTTCTGTTCATTTTGGCCATTGCAGCTTCCACTTCGGATTTTAGTATTTCCGGTCCATTACCTTGTGTATTCTCGGTTGTTCTCTCTTGTCGCAAAAGAGATCCTTTCTATACTCTTCCCATCGCTGGAGTATTTTCTCTTTCTCTAATATGATTGTCCCTTCCTTGGATTTTATGCATCCTGTTGAGGAGCAGGCTTTTTGTCCTGTCAGTTCTCTTATGTCTTTATGCATCTCTGCTTTGTTGTCCCTACTCAGTCTCTCTACTTCTGCGCATTTGTTGTTGAGCCATTCCCCTTTGGCCTGTCTGCATTTGTTCCTTATCTCCCTGTGAAGTTTCTTGTACTCTGCTCCGTGTCTTGGCGTTATTTTTTGTCTCCTTTGCATTATGTGGAGGATCTCTTCGGTCATCCACTCGTTTTTTCTTTTGCGTCTGATTTCTTTTGGGGCTATATTGTTCGCTGAGGTCACCATCGCTTCTTTTAGTGAATCCCATTTTGAGTACCCTTTTCCAATTTGTTCTTCATATTTCTTTCTCACGCTGTTATTGTATTCTTTCTGCAGGGTAAGATCGTCCTCTAGCGTGTCGTATTGCAGCCTTGGTGATGTGCTGGGCTTCTTCGGAGTTTCACTTTTAGTTTGCAGATGACTGGGACATGGTCACTTCCGCAGTTGGCACCTGACTATGTTTTGCATTGGACCACTGCGTTCCTGAATTTCTTGCTTATTGTTATTGTTAATAAAGCCTAATACTTTTAAATTAAGGAAAATCCCACAGAGTCATTAAAAAGTTCCATAAATAAAATGATCACAGCGAACACACCGAGATCGCTAGCTTAAAAATAAAGAAGATTGTCGGTGATTGCCATCCTGTATAACTGTATGGTAATGTTAAACCCATAAACCAGGTTATCCTCTCCGATCTATTGTATCCCAAATAACTACACCTATATACCAGATATAAAAAATTCTCAGTCGCATAAATTCTCCATATACAGCCAAAAGTTAGAGCATGATATCAACAAAAAAATTTCTCTATGTCCCAAAAGTAAATCTCGTACGTAGTACACTAGCCCCGCTCAATGTTAAAAGAATTTTTACCAAATTCCCAGTTGAAGAAACAATCAACACAATTAGTAAAAGCACCACAGACACGTGTCAATCCCTCCTCGACCAGCAACTCTTCGGAAAATTCTCCTCAACTGTGCCATGAAAACCATTTCATGATCAACATGGGTAAACCTACTAATGGCGTCAGTATGGGAAATCCATTAGGTTCTGCCTTCTCTAACTTTTACATGTCTTGAGAAACCACAAATATTCACAAGGTAAGTTGATGACATTTTTGTTTCGATAAAAAATAAGGACGAAATTATACTTCTAAAACTAATTTTTGAAAAGCTCAATGGTAAAATTTAAATATGAACTCAAGGTTTAGAACAAAATCCGATTACTTGATGTTGCTATAGGACTAAAATCAAACGTGTTTACCACATACCCGTATAAAAAATCCAATAATATGAACTCTTGTCTTCTAAACAATGTTAGCCAATCTTCGGAAATATACGAAATAGCAGTGACAAACTTCTGAAATAGAGCACAAAAAATTCATTTTCCCGAAGATTATTTTGGAGCAAACTAAAAATCATAAAATAAATATTAATCAGCAATAATTTTTCCAACTACACCATTGACAAACAAATAAAATTATTCTTACAAAAAAATCACAAGTCATAAAAATTCCATATAACAAAACATCAACATATTTTACTGCAACAAGATGCACAATAATTAGAATCAGGACGAATTCGCTACAAGAAGAATCATTAAGTTCCATGTTTCTGTGGAAATCCACAAAAAACATGTACAATTTGTAATATGTTACAGCAAACTGAATACCACAAACCTTGTCGTTACTAATCATGACAACCATATCAAATCTAAACTAGCGATGACAAATATAGTGTATCAATTTCACTGCCTAGTACATGACTGTTTTTCTTGTCACAGATCAATTTCATATATCGAACATACTACCACCTTCTTGAGTAGACGCCACACGTGTCACTTATCAGGCCAAAGTACTACAAAAACATCTATCAACACATCATTTAAAAGAGCCTTTTTAAAAATTTCTAGAAGAAACACTAAAATTATATTATCACATTATGAGAAATATCTCGCTATTAGACAAACCCTGTACATCAAACATTTCACTTATATCAGCCTTAAATTATTTAACAGTGAAAATAGAGTGTTCATTTTTAATAATAAAGATGCTCACGCGAATTCCAGCAGCTCGCAAAACATGAAGGGTTGGAATGAACGCTTCTATTTCAAACAACACAAAAATAAATTACAACGTAATATATAAAACAAATAACAAAACTACACTCAAAACACCCTTGAAAATAGAAGTGTCAAAAAGCGTTTTGAAAAATAAAAATTATGTAAACTTTTGGCCTTCCCTTACTCATACAAAAGAGAAAAACATAAGGATGTTGGAAAACATATATATATAAATTACTTATATATATATTACTTTATATATTGACTATATATATTAACTATATATATGTACATTATGTATACATTATTAGTATATATTTTATATATACAATATTTCTCATTATATATTCACACTCACACACACACACACACACACACACACACACACACACATATATATATATATATATATATACTTATATACACACACACACACATATATATATATAATTAAGCAGTATCCTTGTTAATTTGTAGGGTTAATTACATTGGGTGATCTTAATCCGATAAGAACTCAGTGTTATATATTAACAGAGTATTATCATGAAAATGGATTGGACAATTTTTTAAATCCATTGGTGATAATTTATTTCATGAATATTTAAAAAATATTTAACTCATCGGACCGATAGTTTTTTAAAAATTTAATAGGTTAGATTTATCGAGATGGAAGGATTAGTGAGGAGAAAGAGAAAAAAGAAAACATTTTGTTGTTGGGAGAGGAAGTTAGATATACAACGTTCATTTTTTAATGTGGATGTCATGGTTAGAGTGTTGCATTTACAAACCAGACGATAAGATGACCTTGGATTGAACTTTAGGTTAAACATTTTCAAATACAAGATAGTAAATTTAGAGGCTGTATTTTAAAAAGATAAACAGAACTTTTATATTTTTATATAAATTTTGACGGCAATAAAAATATCTTCGTCTTATAAATATAATCTTTTAGGTTTCATGAAGATCATATTAATATTAATCTTTAAAATATAGTAGTATGATAATAATTTTAATGATGATAAAAAATAATATTAAACAAAAAGTCTAATATTAATGACAATAATAACAATAAAAATAATTATTATTATTTAATGATAATAATAATAATGATGATTAAAAAATAGTAATAATTAATAAAATGAAGTTTATATAATAAAAATAATATTAATAATACTATAAATCTAAAATAATAGAAAAACATTTTTTGAAAAAGGCTAAGAATGTATATAAGTTTTTATTTAAAATTATAAAACGGTTTTATGAGTTAAATATTTTTAAATATTCATGAAATAAATTATCACCAATGGATTTATAAATCTGTCCAATTGATTTTTTTCACTACCGAGCGCCCGTACCTCAAAGGTAGAATCGCCGACTGACGGGTTTCAATCCTGGTTAAAAGCAATCGGATGTCTACCGTACTGATGAGCTGTAATGCAGCGAAACAGATCTGTCTGCGGATGATTATATATATATATATATATATATATATATATATATATATATGCATAAGGAAGCGGTTTGATGGTAAAATCTCAAAAGAGATCCTATTAATATTAACTATTTAAAATTAAATATTAATAATGATTCAGAGGGCTCAATGTAAATAAAATTATTTACCAACGAAGCCAACATATATTATTTTACATATAAAAAACCCAAATTTATGATCATTTCTGCGAATTCAATTTGCTTCTTCAGCTATTTGTCATATAATGGCAAAATTCAAAAAATTACTTGAGTGTATTTGTGTGTAAAGAAACCGGAAGTCAGTTTGCCAAAGAAAAGGAAAAGCGTAGTGAATGGCAAAATCTGTTTTTAAATATACGAAAGGAATTCATATGCACATATCGTCATAAAACCATTTTGCAAATTTTAAATTTAGGTATTAACTCCTTCAGATGCAATCCAAATTTAAATGTTCCGTTTCGTGAGTCTTTTCTTCTCTTCTTATTTGTTTAAGAATTTATTACAAGATTCATATATGTTAACCTCTTCTGATCATTATCTTTTCTAATTGTATTGTTTGATATTAGTAAGCGCCTCAATTTCTCCTCAATTGCATTAATCTATGATTCACTTTTCCTCATAAGACTGGTATATTTTCTGTTTTAGCCTTTATTACTGAATAATTAAAATAAAACTTCCTGATTATAATAGAACAATCCAGATCTAGGTTTTTTCCGTTCCGTTCTATTTTTAAGGCATATATGTACATAGATGTCTTCTTTTTTTTTACCTATTTAACATATTTAGTTGAGCTATAAGTTGCCATTTCTTAATTTTATTTAATTGAGTTATTTTACTTTAAGAAATATAACTTAACTTTAACTACATTTGTACACATATATTTTCATGCATTTTTTATACATTATAAATAAGTTTCTACTAATTGTCCAGTTAGATACTTATTTACATTAGAAGTAATACTCAAGTTCTGATAGCCGCTTGAATTTATTTTTAATTTTGATTTAATTTATTTTACTTTATCTAAATTTTCATTTTTAGTTTTCCCTTATTTTATTTTTATTTTTTCCTTATTAGTTATTTTTCTTTTTTCTTTTCTTTAGGTATAATTTTCACTTTATTAATAATTCATTTGATGGCTTTCCTTTTTATTCAATTCGCAGAAATTATCATTCGATCATTTTAACATAAATTACTTTTATCTCATCAATCGTCAGGCCCAGTTTTATATTGAAAGGTTTAAAAATAATTGAAAAAATTTGATAAAGCCTAACAAAGCTCGCTATCCTTCAATTTCACTATTTTCAATGTATCTATCTCTCCCCACTCTCCTAGTGTGTGTATCCTTCTGTCTTCAAATCTAACGTATCTTTTTGCCTTCTCTTTATTTCCTCTTTATTTCCTCTTTTCTTCTCTGTTCTTTTTTCTTTCTTCCTCACTTTCTTTTCGTTATTTTTTATTTTCCTTTCCTTTCTACACTCACAAGTAAATTTTTGAATGGCTCATATATCAATGATCACCAACAGTAGTAAATCTCTCTCCCACCTTCTCAAGCCGTGTTTTCTTCCGTATGATAATTTAACATACATTTTCCCTCCTCTTTCCTCCTTTGTCTTCCCCTATTCTTCTTTCTTTCTTCCACTCTTCCTTTCCTTCTTTGTTTCACTTTCTATTCGCTAAGCTTTTCCTTTTTCTTTTGTCTGGTAAACTGACTTCTGGTTTCTTTACCCACACGCACTCAAGTAAATTTTTGAATTTTTTCATATTATTAAAGATCGCTGAAGAAGCGAAAATTACTTCGCAAAAATGATCTCTCGATCCTAAATTTTGAATTTTTTTTAATGTAATATATATATATATATATATATATATATATATATATATATATATTCAATTTGTAAATGAGTTATTACGCGACCTGGGTTTATATCATGAGTGGTGTCTTCATGAGTTATTGCAAATCGCCTGAAGACACCACTAATGGTAGAAACCTAGGTCCCGTAATAACTCGTTTACAAATGAAAAATATACAAAAGTTCTACAATATAATTTTATTGAACACTTTTTAATACAAATTTGCGCTGGTCTAATCTTATTATAACCAGAAAATAAGTAATTAAACAATATCGCAAAACAATGATATATGTGTTCTTGGATTAATAATCATACATTTTGTGACATACACATGCTACAAAATGTATGATTATTAATCCAAGAACACGAAACATTTATTTTCTTAAATAGATTATTTAAAAATAGAGCAGAAGCAAAAAACAAAGTGGGTTATCGAAATTCAAGTCTGTCTCTCGCCAGTTTTTGATCCCGGAATCCTGTATGTGTGTACTTTCTCGTGGCTAGAAAAGCAATAAGACAAGATATTATTTTCACCGCATGAATCCTTTTGGTGGCAATATTGAAATATGTGTCATTATTAAGTAAACGTGCTTTGTTGATAAGAAGCAGAGTGCGGGCTCTTTACACGCATGAATTTTGTGAATAGAGTTTATATCCTTACATACTTTTCTAGAAAATTCCATAATTTCGCATCACCCAACTACAAACGCTGGGAGCAGTTGTTAGAACCAGATCATTATCGACTATAACTACTTGAATGTGGGTCAAGCTCGGTTTGGTATAGTTTGATGCAAATATTCTTAAATTTCTACTCAGTATAAATAATATGATATGCATGAAAAGCGCACATATTTTTTTTACTAACCACAGCTGTAATTTGTATCGTTCATATCACTAAGAATGCCTTTTGTAGATCCTGTAATTAAATGCATGCAAAAAAATTGAAAAAATTAAACTGAAAACTGAAACAATACACTAATTGCAAAATGTACACTAAATGAAAAAATACCGAGGCATAAATTGTTCCCCGTTTTCAATCAACTTGAAATAAATAAACACGATATAAAAAAATACTTTTAAAACCTTTATTTTTCTGTACCATTAGTATTCAGATTTCTCGTCACAAAGGTATTTTTATTTTAAATCAAATGTTTCGACATCTCATATATTGATAAATGGGTCGAATTGAAATCTTTTCAGAACTCTCATAAATATGTACGCCTTTGTCACTATATATATGTAGTAATAAGCCCATGCTAATGATACGAATGTCATCGCACAGATCCATACAAACACAAACCTGCAGTGATTATTTTTCTGAGAGATCTTTTTTTAACATTCTTTCTCTGTGTATTTAAGTTGCCTGTTTTTAATATAATGAATCCACTAGAACTTTTCTTCCCTCTTTTTATACGGCATTTTGCCTTAAGAGATTGCATATTCATTAATCTTAAAAAGGAAAACGACATATAAGTAAGAAGTTTTAGAAAATAGTATCCAGTTTTTGAAAATCACAATAGATAAAAATGAAAATAATCGATTTTGATTAAAATTCTTTCTTTACTTGCTCTTCAATTACATTCACTGTACGTTTCCTCATACATACTTAGTATGAGATCACCTACAGTCAATTATTTTCATTGATTAATTTACTAATGGATTTATTTATTTGTACAGACTAGCTACCTAACTGTCAGCACCATTTCTTACCTATTCATTTCCCAGGCGATCTACTTAGCTCAATGACTCCTTTCATGTCCGCCTTTTTATAATCGTGTCCTACCTACCCACAGTAGATTATCTGTTGGCTTAATTTCGGATTAAAATCTCGACTGGTAATATATTCGAGAGACTGGTTGCCAGAATTTCGAACGGGTATATTTCATATTTAAATTCAGTCATTTAAGAGCCATATGGTAACAAATTTAACCGGAAAACTGTGTTGCTAATGAATTTGTCAACCGTTATATTTGAAGCAGAAAAAATGTACAGCAATTTTTAGCAACACAGTTTTCCGGTTAGATTTGTTACCTGATGATGAACATATTATTATTATGGTTTGGGATTTAATGATAGAAAATATGAAAATGCTACAGAGCTGTCAGCCTATTATTTGAAAATCAATAGTCGTAGGCAGATATCTTAAATAATTAGTGAAATTCTTTAAAAACGTAAAATATTCGAAATAGGTTTTGATTGTGCTTAGAAGAGAAGTTAGCAATATTAGAGTTGAGCAGCAACATAAATAAAAAAGTCTTAGTTGGTTAGTAGGTTTCGGCATAGTATTAAATACCTACTGTGCCAACTGCTACCAGACTAGTTGATATCCTTCTACTCCTATTATTGTTCACATGTTTTTTTAATGTTCTGTTAATAGAAATGTCCCGTTCCTCCTGCATTTATTTACATTCTGGTTGCCTTTGAGTCGAGTAGCAATCTGGACTCTGTCTCTTTCTTTAGTCGTGTCGCTGAGTATTGTAATTACTCTGTTTTGATTATTTCGACAAAGAGTACTTTCTTTTACTATTTAGGTAAATGTTTGTCTTTTGGTCTTTTCTCTTAAGTTTATGTTTGCTTTTTTTTCCATTTTGTGATCGTTTTCTTTCTTGGTTATTTATTTACTGTTTTACAGCGTTTTTACTTTTTTTATTTTCTTTGGTCACATAGCACGCTTTGCGTTGGTTTTACCAATGCTTTGGTTTGTTGTATGTAAGAAAATTAAGAATTTCTTTCTTACTTTCACATGTATTTCCCATGAACAGGCCTCATATTAATCGGCGAAGCATGTCAAATTAAAATAAAAACTTTTTGCAAAGTTCCTTTTATAATTACTATTCTGTTGGATTATCATCCCTCTTTACTTCAATCGCTCATAGGTTTTGATAATAAAAAAACGCCATTATAGTGATCTCCTAAAACTTCGTACTCATATAATGTCCGACCTCGATAATTTGAAATTGTAACTCACGTTTAAGTAACTGCTCTGTTGCCGAGATTTCCAGACAGCTTTTTTTTTCAGAGTTGATTATGATGCGGAGCTGAAGCAAGGGATAGTATTTGGGAATTCATCTTTTCTTTTATCATTTAACTATGACGTTAATATATCTGAACGTGGGATTCCTCACACATTCTTTGTTCATAACTACTTTTTTGTGCCTATAGAACGATTTCTTGCTCTTTTTTCTTCGTTCTCTTTCTTTCTTACAGCTATTTAAATTATTTTCTTTTAATCGTGTTTTTCTTCTTTTCTTTTGTGTTTCCATACATTCTATTTTTTTTAATTCTTTCAACTTTCTTCCATGTCATCTTTGTTAATATATTCCTTCTTAGCTCGAGTCTTATTTTTGTCCTTCCTTCTTTCTATCAATCTCATTTTCCCCTGTCATTCAATTCTTTATATTTTGCTTTCAGATTCACTTTTTGTCATATGTTCTTTCTAACTATATTTCCTTCTAATCATCGAAGGCTGTTTCCAGGATCATCTTTGCCTTTCTTTCTTTGTTTTTAATTTAATCCTCTATATTTGTCTATATTTCTGAAATGAGGTAGTATATACATTATTCGGACTATTTTTCTCATCTTTGTTGCTATTTGTAGGATGTTTTGGCTGTTGTACGCCTTGACCTTCTTCAGATGCTAGGAATTTTGAACCAAACGTTGATTAGACGTTGGTTAGTTCTAGTGACTTGACCCAAAGTGTTATGAGTTCAATACCAGGCTACAGCAGTGGCGAACAAGTAAATTAGAGTCGGGTTAGAAGGAGATAACTCATGACTACAAAAAGAAGCTTTGCAAAAGGAATGGGAATTATATATCCTAGTGATTTCAATAAAGGATTTGGTTCAAAATTTCTAGCACCTAAAGAAGGCCGGAGCGTACAACGGCCGAAACGTCGTACAAATGGCAACAAAGATGAGGACCATAGTCCGAATAATGTAAATAATGTTAATCCTCTATCTTCATATCTTTCGATATCTTTCAAGAACACTTCACTCTTCTACCTTCTTTCTTTTCTTTTACGACATCATATTACAGTATTCTTCTATATGGTTTTCTTTCTTTACATTCAATATCCTCTTAATGCAGCATTTTCAAATTTTTCTTTCCTTCTTGTGGCACCTTCTATCGATTCAATATCGGATCTGCCACGCTTTTGTTTGTCAAAAACAACTGCTTCTTTCCCCGCCCTATCTTTTTAATATATATCGCTGGCATCTTTGAAAACACTAATCGATAAGGTGTCCTCTCCGGCATTTTATATCCATCTTTATTGCCTGGACGTCGTTTCAATATCTCACGTATTTGTTTTCGTCGAATCCGATTTAAGAGAGGATCGACAACGATTCTAGCATGATTAGCCACTCTTCACGCACTTCCCAAACTATTGCCGATTAAACTTAACTCTTTCGCCTTCATTTTGCTTCCATTTTATCAAAAAGTTTTCTCCTTTCAATATGAAGAGCGAGCAAATCGTTGAGTAAACGTTGTTCTTCTCATTCTTACTTTTTATCATTTTTTAATCTATCGCATCAAGAATTTAATATTTTGAACTGGGATAACAGCTGAACTGATCGAAAATGATTTCATGAGATCAGAAAAAATGTGTTAAGCCTGACAAGATTTAATACATGTAGGTAATAAAAACGACCAAGGAAAGCTAACATACCGAACGTCACGATGGCGGTTAGTTTCAAAGAGTCAGGTGAATTGCTTATATTTCATAAATTACTGGAAGTTTTTTAATAGACGACTGGGAATGTGAAACAAAAAGCTGAAGTCTTATTAAACTGGCGAAAGATGCTTTCCAAAGTTAAGTAACAAAAAATTTCATCAAAAATTAAGAAAAGTGTACTGAACGGCTATTTAATATCAATTCTCTTATATGGCAATGAAAGAAGAACAGTTTACTACGAAATGAAGCGGAAACCTGAAGCAACAATAAACGGCTCCTGAGAATACAATGAACAAAGATGTTATCAACGAAAACGTTCTAAGGAAAGCAAAAACAAGAAGAACGCTATTGACATTATTCACACTCTAGCTATTTTCATTATCTTTGTGTTATTATCACATGATTACAACAAAGATGGGGATATCAATCTAAAAGTAAATAATAACTCCTATCCCAGAAATTCAAACAGAAAAAAGGCTATTTTACTATGAATTAAAAAGAGAGCGTTGAAATTCATTGAGTACATAATAAATAAGGGGAGCTCGGAGAATTTGACACTCAAAAGATATACATAAGGCAAGAATGACAGAGAGAAATAGTGAATAACCAACATCATCTTATGTAAATGGATGGCGGAACAGGAAATGGAGCTTACGAAAAAGATAAACGCTGCTTACAGCTACAAATTATAATTTGTGACGAGCCATGATTGTCCACGTCCTGACGAGAGACGGTACATAAAAGGAGAAGATTCTTTTTTTATTTAAATCTTTTCATCCCAAGGAAGGAGACAATTCTGCTAAAACTGAGGGAGAAAGAGAAAATTTTAGTGCGGAGAAAGTAGGATAAAAAACCAGAATTCAAGAAGACAAAAGATAGCGATTGAAGTTGCATTTAAAATTTTCAAGATTGTAGGTGAAGTAAGGAATCGGAAGAGAGTTTCAAAAAGAATCTGTTAAAATATAATTAACTGTTACATCTCGCTATTTCAACACTAAAGCTGTCAGACCGAGTTGCCAATTTAGCAGTACGCTTAAATTCATGCTGCTTAGGTACCATCGCAGAAAACTCATTAGAACGATTGCCATGAAGATGTTTATAAACATGACACAGTGAAACTACGTCATGGTGCTGAAAAAGTGACTAAAGCCGAGATGTCCGGTCAGGACTGTTAACATTACAGACCCTTCTTTGAATTTTGTCAAGAATCTCAAAATATATAGCAAGAGCAGCAGGCAAGATATGACAGCAATATTCAATGCACGGACAAATCTATAAATGTGAAAACGTGCAAGATGTCACTGACGAGAAACATAGTCTAAAATGACACAGTAGCAGCAGACGTAGCAATTGATTCAATATTATCACTCCGCTTCACGTCAATGCAAAACTTTAAAGCAGGAAGATTCAGTGAATCATGTTCCTGGCAGTTAGCATCAGTCATGATGGCTGAAGGCGAAAATGGTTTTTTTTGTGATGATTAAGAGACAGCAGTTTTGTTTAAGAGGCCTTAAAATTTACAAGCTAATCCTTGCTCTAGTTAACAACTGATTTACAGTCATATTTAAGAGCAGCTGCCAGTTTTACTTTAAATAAAATATATACTAATCGGCGTGACTTCCGTTGAGGCAGCTGAGAGTCTAGAGACAGTCATGACGCAGCGGAACTATACAGTTCGGACTGACACTTCTATTTGCTGAATACTAACACTTTACTTTGTACATATGCTACAGTTATTCTAATACACTGTTTGAAACTACCTTTCTGTTTTCCGTGTTTTTTTTTCCTGGCCTAACAGATCACAACCACTTGGTGACAAGCAGTTCGCCACAACAGAAACAACTTAGGTCTAAGGGATTAACGAACTATCGTGAAAGAATGTACACATTTCTTTTCGCGATTGAATTAAGTCAAATATTCGGCCAGTTTCACCATCGAGCTTGTAGAGAAGGCCAGCATGCTAAACTGTGTCAAACGTCTTCGAGATGTTTCACCGTTCTTATCTAAAGGTTGAATGACAAATTCCCTTTTACCATTAATATGTCAATGGTTGATGTAGAGAAACAGAAGCCATATTGTTTATCTGAAAAAAGACCTTGTAAAGTGAGATATTTAACCAATGGTAAACTTTTTTACCGACTCGCTTTGCACTTCAGGAAGGTTTTTCAGTATGAGTGAATATGAAGAAGTAAAATGAAGAGGTTATTTGCTTTGTACAGAAATTTCATACCTATTTTCAGTCGTTCATGTTCCAACATGTTAGAACAATCAAATTTGTCGACAGATATGGTATGCTTACATTTCCAATTAGAACACATTTCAAACTATCTCTTGATAAAGAAAGTTTAAAATTACTCAGAATTAGCAAACAAGAAAGAGTTGTTTTCCATCAGGATTATGCCAGGCCTTTCTTTGGCGACCCGGCGAAAATTGCTGCAATTTGGCTGGGTTGTTTTACCCCACCTGTCATATTCACCAGACATTGCTCTATCGGATTTTAATTTATTCAGGTCCTTGTAAAATAATCTCAATGGTAAAAAAAATTTAATTCTTTCGATGACATAAAAAACCTCATTAATGAGTTCTTTGATGAGAAACCACCGAAATTCTCGGAAGACATAATCTTTAATCTGAAAGAAAACTGGAAAAAAAGTTGTTCAACAAAATAGTTGATATTTAATTGAATGTGTATTTAATGGCATAATTTTGTTTTGTATTTTAATTTCCCTTAAAAATCGGTATGAACTTGTTAATTCAATAGATTCATAATTTACTTCGTGTTGTAAGTTAAACATTTAACATTTTGAGGTATTACACACAATTCTAATTTCTGTGTTTGAGAGATTCTTTTATTTCTATATATGCGGTATTTTAAGGGTACACTTTCTCAAGTAAACAATGCGGGATAACGACTATATTGAAAACTGTATAATTACGAAGATTATTTTTAGTCCTCCTAATGGAAAATCGAATCAACTTCTCCAGTTGCATTCTTACTGTTATCTCCCGAATTCGCTGTTTACATCGAGTGTAGCAATCAGCGGGTTATTATGATGTAACCGTATCATCTGCCAACCGAGATTTATAAGGGAAATGCGAATCATTTAGATAGTTCTATTATTTCGTTGATTTCTGCTTGTTTCGGCTCTTTCGGCTGTCCAGAAAATTTGGCACAAATGACACTTGTTACTCTATGATTTTAATTACTAGTCTTTGACTGAGATTTCAAACTCTTTGTGAAATTATTTTTGCTGAGAAGATTATTAAGAATTTTTGTGTAGAAATGAACGCATGATTTCACATTCGTGCATAATCAATTTAGACGCCCACGCGTGCTAATATTTCTCTTTATTATTATTAATAATAATATTATTTTTATATTTTCTTTATTTTTGGAGGAATCTATCTATCGCCCGGTTCACACTCCACCCACGTCTATTAAACAGGTGAAGAGGCTCATCCCTTGTTCCCTGTTTAGGTTGTGGTTTCCGGCTTTCTCTTTTCCAATCTTTTCAATATTACGTAGCGCCCTGCACATCAGTGGCATTACCGCCTTGCTCCGGGTTACACAATTTTAAAAAAAGCGTTTACAACACCCAGTAATATTAAAATTTGTTGAAAATTTATTGCATATTATCTTGGAAGCTAAAATTACGTCACAACTGGATATTATTCGGTTAAATGATCTCGGGTATATCTCTAGAATCAGTCTGATTAGTACATGTGTTTTTAGATTGGCTGAAAAGCTGGGTACATCAACCGCTCCTTCTACATATCTGAGTTGATAGCCGGAGTGTGCCTAGATTAAGTAGACCGGGCTGAGACTATCCTTCTCCAGGTCAAACCACACCTAATATCATTCAGCTTGAGGGTTTGCTTTGATTATGGCCACATGACCTTCCATACTCTCGGAGGAAGCCTTTGCCTGGGCCGTTGACTTACAGCACTAGCTGTATACATAGCTAGGTAGTCCAGTCAACTTCATTCTGCTTGATGACCCTACAATAAGTTCAACCACACTTTGACAGGTCTTTCTTTTTTTCTTGACCTTTATATCAGAAAGGTCACCAATGATCTAGCTATATGACAGGTCGCAGTGGATTATATGGTACCTGAGACACTCGTAGAGTGATGTGGCAATAAAATACCAAGTATGCTATGCTTCTGAGTATCTGTTCCTTTACAGGATTTTATATTTCAAACTGAAAACATTTTTCAAAAAGATAAGCGTTTTATAGGAAAAGCTATGAAGTATGCTTATAATGCTGAAATGAATAAAACTTGGATAAATTTTGGAGAGGAAAAACATGCATAAGGGATAAAACTAGTTTGATGAAACATAAATTCCGTCTCTGAATTAATTTGCAAGCATAATGCTGAAATTATATCCTGGTTATTTTCTTGAAAGCTTAATAAATCGACCATTCAGAATAATTTGTTTTTATTACATCAACTATACGAAAATGTATCTTCATACATGTTTTTACCAAAAAGTTTCGTCCAACCCCTCCTTTGGCTTTTCTCATATAAAAAATATCACCATTACTTAAAAGAAAACTGACTTTCACAAAAAATATGTTTACAGTATTTATTTTCCTTTATACATTTTTTAACTCCTTTGAACCCCGAATGTGATGGTTACCACTTTCAGAATAGTGATTTCTTTATTTGAATAACTAAGCAACTATAAAATCTAATGTACAAAGCAATCACTTATTTACAGATCTCCCAAAAGGCCAGAAAGGAAATGAGTAATGAAATAGTTTATTTTAAATCTTAATATGCAAATCATTTTCATTAATCTAGAAATACTATAATGGACAATATTACAGACACATCCCATTAGTTATAAATAATATAATCAAGTCTGCTACGAGTAAAATTGGCTCGGTAGATCGTACTAAACATTTTTATCGGTTAAATTTATCTTATACGTTTATAAGTGTATCATTCGGCCGTGCATCTAATATTGTTGCTACTTTTGGTTTGGTGCTTCTGCTATGTATTTAGAGATTCTTGCTAGAATACAAGGAAGAATCTACAATGTTTATTCTTTTGTTGACCGAACATCTCGGCTTCAGTACCTTTCAGTTGCTTCTCTGTGCGTTTTCTACAAATATTTTCATAGAAATTGTTCTGATGAGCTATCCTCTTTGATACACCAACTTGATGAACTTAAGTGTATTACTAGATTGGCAACAAGATCTCATCACAATTCAAATTCCTAGCTGTAACCGTAATTTCTATGCTAATAGTTATTTCTTTCGCACTTCTCGCTTGCAGAATTCTCTTTCGGTTTCCCGCCATTTATGATCTTCGAAAATTTAAATCCTCACTATTTCTCTTATCAGTAAACCTTTGCGTCTTAGTGGCTTTAATCCCTTTTGTAGGGATGAAATGATAAAAACACAAAATTCTAACCAATCCAATCTAAAGTGTAATTCCATTTTCATAACATTTATACTATCAAAATGAATTAGAAAATATCTTGATTTAAAATGGATACCAATACAAAAATTTGTGTCCGAAAGATACTCAATTTTAGAAAATATTTCATAAAAATTTAGTATGCGAGGATAAATAATCGCCTAATAATTATGAAAGTCTTTATTCAATTTACTCTCGGTCATTTTCGATGCCTATAATTCATTGACGAGTATTAATCACGTGGATCGAGCATTATGCAGTGGAAATTTCTGATGAAAGTTCAGCAAATGAAACTAAACAGAATTCGAACGTCTGATATACCTGATTCTTAAAAATCTACAGAAATGTTGTAAGTCTTTCATTCTATTGCAGCAATGAATGAAAAGCACACATCAGAAATATTTTCTTTTGATTTAAATACCCACGCCCTTATATAATCTCAGTAACATGTTCTGTGATAGGAAATAAAGCGGAAATATGTTTTACATCTTTTAAAAATATAATGTCGCGGAGAACCTGAAAGTTTTTAGTGAGAAAAAACTAAAGACGAAATTGTAATCGAAATCGGAAAATTTGAAATTGCAAATTAAAGTAAAACGTTGCTTTTTTAATATCTTTTTACTTTTATTATAAAACTCGATAAATGATAAAAAACAATTTACGTTAAAGGTTTTAAAAAATATTTATGAAAAAATTTATCGATTTTATAAAAATACATTTTCAGAAGTTTAAAATTCTTGCATCAATCTGTCTATCCTTGGCAGCAACTGAAATTATTATAAATATGCTTTTAATAATCGAAACGAATAAAAGAAAAACGGTTATTGCTGTAATTCTAAATTTTTGTGAACATGATAGCATGAAACCTGCATATATGATGGCCCAGTTAAGCAATCAGTCTATCATTTTGCAATTTGTCAATATATGTGTTAAGACATCACGTAAAACTTTTTAGAATAGTTATGGTAACACATTTTTAATTGTATGCCTGTTTAGTCTGCCATACTATGGAATGATATTATCTAGAGCTAGTAACACTGACCAGCTGCATAACTCCAGGAAAATACATAAGGTAAACTTATTTGGCCATATTACCAACGATTCGTCTCGAAATATATCCGCAAGTTTAATACTTAACTTCCTTAACAGTTAAGTTTAAATGATGACTAAAACTGAAAAAGCAGTTGCATTGTTTGCTTTACTCATCGCAATAGACGAAACATTGTTACTTTCAAGTGATTATAAATAATAAAAAAATTAAATTAGCCTTTAAAGGAAACTAATTTAGTTTTTTCTTATGATTGGAACTGCGAGGCCGACTGAATGTGATGAAATTTCTAAAACTTAAAAAACTATTTTTAAAATGTTGTTTAATTCAGCAGCAAGTCAGTGCGAATGTAAGTGCAGAGCTAAATTTACCCAAAAGTAAAATATATGTTCATATCTTCTACATTTAAAAAGATATTGATAAAAAACTCAGCAAACATTTTTCTGCTGCCAGGAAGGTCGGTTCACTATGTACAGCCGAGATGTTTTTCGCGTCTGACTCCATCTTGTACATATATAAATCAACCATCCGTCCACGCACTGAATGTTGTTGTTGTCATATCTGGTTGGGCGCCCCTGCTATTCATCTCGGGGGTCTCGGTAGAATCTAAAGAAGAATCTGCAATACAATCGATCCTGACCTGGTAGTTCAACTCCTATCACTTTCTTATCGACGTAATGTGGCTTTCCTCTGTCTCTTTCTTCTACAAATAGTTTCACGGCTGCTGCTCCGATGAGCTTAGCTCCCTACTGCCCCTTCTGCATTAATCTATTTGAGCTACTAGACTAGCAATTATGTCCCAACATTTTACAGTTAAAACAATCAAATGTAACTGCAACTTCTACTCTAGTAGCTTCTTTTCTCGCACTTCCCACCTGTAAAACTCCCTTCCGTATACTTGCTTCCCAGACAGCTACAATCTCCAAGAATTTAAATGCAATGTCAGTTGCCATCCCTTATATTCTTGACTCGCATCCTTTCCTTGACAAAAATATCTTGTGTCATGTTCTTCTCTCTTTTCACTCTATTCTTACGCAGCTCTCTTCATTTCAGTGTTCTCATCCTTCTCTTAACCATTCTCCAACTGTGACCTATTCTTTTTTCTCTTCCCTATCCTCTTCTGTAACCCCTGCGCACCAGTGACAGTACTGCTTTGCTTGGGGTGAACTGATTATAAAAAAATAAAATAAAATCTAGGTATCGACTTATTTCAGAATCATTTACAATAATCTTCATTCATCAAAATGGCACAAAGGGAATGGAAAATGTGAAATTAGGAGAAATAATTTGCTAAACTGAACCATTAGTTTAGGAAAAAAATGACACAAACCCTTTCTTTTTTTGTCTTCTTGGTAATTATTAGAAGTAAAATGTGTACATGACAGAAATCGATTGATAAGACAAGGAAATAGAAGTTAAAAGGTAGCTGACTGTAAAAAACAAAAACGGAAATAATATCTGATGTTACACGAGGAGGAAAGGGGAAAGAAAATGGAAGACAGTATTTGAATGACTTCCGAAAATAATTTACTTTTTTTATTTCTCTAAATTTCACCATCTTTCATTGTTTCAATTTTTATTTTCATTTTCCACTCTCCTTCGCTTTCTTTACTCGGATTTTTCTTCTTCTATGATTTGTGTGCGTGCTGTCGATAACTATATATATATATATATATATATATATATATATATATATATGTGTGTGTGTGTGTGTGTGTGTGTGTGTGTGTGTGTGTGCGCGCGCGTGCGCGCTTGTGACTGTAATGTTGAAAAAGAATCAAACGAAAGCATGTAAGGCAATTCGTAACCATTTTTACGTTGACATTGTTCACCGGCTTATGAAATAAAATTATTTTTTCAGAAAAATATCTCTGGCAAAAGATGTCAAAGTAAAAACGCAATCGTACTCTTTTATATTTATATACACTCTATCCCTGAAATTGTGCACTTTAACCTATAAATATTGCATGCCTTAAACCTTTATTTCATCATATATATATATATATATATATATATATATATATATGCGGATGACTATATATATATATATATATATATATATATATAGTGTGTGTGTGTGTGTCGCCATAATTGTTGTTTTTCAGTAATTTTACCAAAAAGAGCTATTTTGGCAAGCAGGATATTTATCGTAAAATGCTTGATATATGCCTGGAAGGCATGAACCTTCTCAGTTAAAGTAAAAAAGTCTAAAAATAATATATATATAATGTATCAGAAATACTTTTACACACGTTGGGAGCGGGTTTCTCACACCAAAACAAGGACATATGAATATCTTGCTATTGTTAAACGGAATACTTGTCAGTTAACTGACTACTTCACACGTTAAAAGTTGAGAACAGACTGGTCACAAATGTACATGAATGAGAAGTGTAGCATAATCTGCACATCGTCAGCTACCATAAACTTTCATTAAACTTGAAAACTCACAAACGAAGGATTTGAGGACATATATTTATATAGACTTTTGTCCTTGTTTTAATGTGAGGAAACCGCTCTAATTTTTTTTTAATCATTTCACCCCGAGGAAGGCATTCCACTGCCACTATTGTAAAGGGGGTTACATAGGGGAAAGTGATCAGAAAGAGTGGTTAAATATAGGAAATGTTAGAAGGAGGGTGATAGGCGAGTAAGGATACCGAGGATGAGGGTTGGGTAGATAGGAAGAGTGTTTGAGAGAATGAATGCGACTTAGTGTGTTAGAAGGTGTCTCTTGATCTTACATATAAACTCCTGGAGATTTTAGCTGCCGGGGAAGCAAGTATGTGGAAGGGAATACCACAGGCGGGAAGTGCGAGAAAAGAAGCTGTTAGAGTAGAAATTGCGGTTACATCTTATCTGTTCCACTATAAAAGGATGGGACGTAGTTGCTAATCTAGTATCTTGTGCAAATTCGTACTAAGTGTTCTAAGTTCATAAAAGTATTTTAATACACTCTGTATATATACACGCACGCACACACACACACACACACATTATATATATATATATATATATATATATATATATATATATATATATATATATATAGTGTACGTGTATATATATATATTACGGAAATTAACGAAACTGGTTATAAACAACCGACAATTTGAAATTATTTGTTTGAACATTATTTTTGATCGATACTCGTATTTAAGTTGATATTCTGTTTATAATCAAACATTGTTATATATTTATTTCTACCGGCCTGATTATTTACGTTGAATTTTTATTACGAAAATGTGTGTCATTCGACAGGATTCGAATCTGTGACCCATATCCAGGTCAAATGGTGGCTTCCCCTATGTGGATAGGAATTGCAGGTTCGAATCCTGCCGAACGACACATATTTTCGTAACAAAAATTCGTCGAAAATAATCAGGCCGGTAGAGATAAATATATAATTTTTTTTTTATTAAAAACAGAATATTTACCTAAATACGAGTATCGATCAAAAATAATGTTCAAACAAATCATTTCATATATATATATATATATATATATATATATATATATATATATATATATTGAGAGAGAGAGAGCGATATTTTATATGTTGTGTCTCTTCAGGACTTGAATGGCCATAGTTCTCCTTAACTTTTGTTTCTTTTCAGCGCTAAGTAAGTTTCCTTTTAGCTATATTTACTAAACACTTTTCTGCCAAAGAAATTGCACAAATTCGTTCGCTATATTACGCGATGTTTCTCTCCGTCCTTCTTAGGTCCTGAGTGTCACGCCCTCCAACACTTCGTTTCTCGTTATGTTTTTTGTTTTTGTTTTTTAATCGTTTCACCCTGGTGCGCAGGGGGCTACATAAGAGTAAGTTTAGACAAGAGGAGAGTGAAGTGAAACACGGACCAGTTACAGTGGGCTTCAGAGAAAGAGCAAGAGAAAGGATGGAAGCACAGGTGTGAAGACAGTTTCGAAGGTAGGAAAGGAAAAGAACAAGAACAAGATAGAACAAGATATACAGGGTGATGTAGAAAGAAGTGAATAAGAGATGGGTATTGACCTTGCATTCAAATTCCTGGAGGTTGTATACGTCAGGAAAGCATGTATACGGAAGTGAGTTCCACAGGCTGGAAGTGCCAGAAAAGAAGCTGCTGCATTTGGTTGATCTCACTGTAAGTGGGTGGGACCTTGTTGCCAGTCAGGTTGCACGAGTAAATTCCAGTGGTGGGGGAACCAGTGACATGTGCCTTAAAAATTCAAACTCTCATATTTTAAGCAAAATTTCCTTCTTCTTCCCACTTTCCTTAACACTTTCTCGTTGATCGCATGCGTCGTCCATGTTATTCTCAGCATTTTTCACAGTTCTAAATCAAGAATATTTAGACAGGGAGACAGAATTTGAACTATTTCAGTATAGACACGCAAAAAAGTTAACTGGCAGACACAGCCTGTTATGAATGCGTCATGCCAATCTCACTAAAGGAGTGACCTGCTTGTAACATTTAAAGCGTTTCTTTTTTAACATTGATTCTCCTTTCTACATATTGCATTGATGTTGGATCGTTCATTTGCCAAGTCTTCGTAAATGATACAAGGCTTGATAGAAATAAATACTTGCGGAACTATCTGCGTACATTTATCATAGGTACAAACTTTCAATTTCATTTTTCTTTCATCTTTTCCTTATACATTAAAGAGAAATGTGCTGTTAATGGATAGCGATTTTATTTTATTTACCTTCCTCGGCTTGCTACAGCTGTTTTCTTTTTTTTTTCTTTTTTGTATATACCCCTTCTTCTTTCTTCTACTTTATTCAGTTTCGCTTTTTAGCAACTATTCTTCTATTTTGTGGCGGTGTGGAAGAAAGAAAGAAATCAAAATTGGACAAAAAAAGAATAGAAAAAACAACAAAAATAAATATATATTTTTTATAGATATACGGATATAATTTCGCTCTCTGTGACTTCTATAATGTATACTCTGTTAAACAAAAGTTTAAAAATTCATTTACTTCCCCATTCATTTCTGCTCACTCATAGCTACACTCTTTGTATCTTTAATTAATGATTTGTCTCCAATTCCCATGCAGTTCTGAACTCTTGCTTTTCCAGAATTCAACACCAGCCAATTTGTCGCGGTCATATTGACCGCAAGAAAATGGTGGATAAATGGGTGTTTTTTAACGTTTCATTACCGCTAAAAAGGTGTCGATGATGCTTATTCTTCTTAAGAATTTCAACATTAATATATTATCTGAGAACGAATTTCCAGGTAATGTACCGTGATTGATTTTCTAGTAAATAGGTAGGTTGGATATCGAATCGGAAGGAGAAATCGGAGGGCCGAGTTCGAATTACAATTGAATTCATTACAGTCACTTACGCGCAAATACCATTAGGAAAGGTATGAATCCATTTCTTTTTCCTCCAGCGCTATGGGTTAAATAGCGTGACAGAGTGGGTTCTCTAGCCTGTTGGGTTGAATAGAAAAACAGATTGTGTTCTATAGCAATGGTTTCTACCGGAGAAAATAATGGCAACCTACTGCAGGAAAATTTCGCAAAAGATATCATCGCCCAAGCGTATATCAAGTACGGCAATTAACTGATTGATTACTTCACCGGTCGAGAGGGCTATTTCTGACTATTCAAGCAGACTTTTAAACGTCTTTCGTTATCTCTTATTGATTCATGACGCGATACGACCTCAGTAAATTATTAGGATTGCAACTACTGCAGCCATAACAGGCAAGATAACATCACAGAGCATATTCCTCTTCCTATTTTTTCATTCAATGTTTTCTTTCTCGTAGACTGGTTTCTACTTCAAGCAAGAGAGTATAGTCTATTCTGCTACTTAATTCGTAGAGTGTGTGTGCGGTAGTGAATATAATAAAATCAGCCAAAATTCGTACTCGAGTCATTGATTTCTCTTTCAAAGCCATTGACCGTTACACTGTACATCTTACGACTTCTTTATGACAGCGATCGGTTTCTTTTCATATTTTCGGAGAGCACTCTAAATGCTGTAACTCAAGTATTAAATGTTTTTCGCAAAGTCAAGCAGTATCTTCTGTTCTCATTTAGAATGAATGTTTGTATTCATTGCACATATAATGACATGTGTTTGTTTAAAAAACGTCAGTGAAATTTCAGCAGTAATAACAAATACTCTTCGGTCGCATTTAATTGAAATGAGGAGATGCTCTTTTCGGCACAGTAAATTATTGTGATTATAACCGCTGTAAAATAATTATCTGAACATTGGAGGTTTCTCAATGAATGATTTGTTCTTTTGATTATTTTAAAAACGTCCTGATATTAAGTTAGCAAATCAACGGTAGAAATACTCGATTAAAAAAGTATCAACATGGCGTACTTTGTTTTTGTAACTGAAAGTATTTGTTTGTGCTGTAGAACGACACGATATAAAAATGTGGCGTTGCCGGTTGGATGCTTAAGTCAATTGGACAAACCAGAATTTGTCGAGATTTGGATCTGGTGGTTTGCAGCCTCGACTAACACTAAAACATTGAATGACAACCAGACAAGAGGGGGAAAAATTAAATAACTGACACTTTTCTAGTTTCGACAGGTTATGAAGGTATAATGAAAATTTCTGTTATGGTATACGCCAAACAATTGAAGAAATTGACTGCATATCATGTGTCGTAGAACAACACAGTACAACAGTTATTATTATTATTATTATTATTATTATTATTATTATTATTATTACAGACGAGGTATTAAAACTGTGTCAATGAAAAAGCGATGATTGGAGACAAAAAAAGTTAATTGAAAAATTAAGTGTTCCAGACGATAGAAAAGCGTAAAGATGAAAAACGTTAGAAAGTAAAAGAATATGCATTAAGGTATCTTAAAGGGTGAGGCAGACATTAATAAAGGGATAAGTATGTGAAGAAAAAAATGGAGGAAGGCAAAGAAGAGAAGGTAGAAGGAGGCGATGACAAAGAAATGGAGAAAGAGAATGAAAAAGAGAAGGATAAAGGGAACTGATTGTGATAATGTTGAAGAGCAGAGACTTGTAGAAAATATATAAATAATCATATCTTTTACGCATTGAAACCAACTTAAAAAAGCTGCACCCCGCTTTGAGTTTTAGCCGACGATAAACCATGAAAACAGAAATAAAATCAAAAGAAAATCTTGAAAACTCAGACGGTTAAAAAGGAGAAAAGATTAAAAAAAAGCCAAGCAAAGACTTGTTTCCGGCACTCTTGTCCGTTCCGATGACTACTTCTGTGGTTTCCTGTCGAGAATTTTTTTTAATTATTTAATGGCCCGAGGCACAACCTTAAATACACCTCTGAAAAAATAAAACAACGATTGTCCTATGAAAATATTATCTGTCGTTCAACATGTCTTTATTAATTTTTCCCCTTCTATGCACAAATTTTTCCTAAAGATATCAAAAATTTATATGTTTACTTCTGCTACGGAATACGTGGTTCTTTTCACCAGTCTTGCTTTTACAGAATCATCAGTCCCCAAGCTAACCCCCTCCCCCCATGATTCTTAGCTGCGTGTTAATGTTTGAGTTTCTGTCAATGATATTCCAGTCCAATCAGTGATGTTTTCGATTTATAGTATTTTTTCTCTGTCTCTTTTTTTCCAAAAGGCAGTGGTTCTCAAACTATTTTCTTTGTGCCATATTGTTTTTGCTTTTGCCTCAGCAAATTTTATGATTCAAAGTACATTTTAAAAAAAGGGAGATTTAAATAGAGATAACTGCGTATTCGAAGTCAGAATATTATCATAGATAACCCTCTTCTCCAATTTGCGGTCCCTAAATATTATATTCTTAGTACTTGATATATTCCAGTTGAATTCCTTGTATTCACTTACGCGCAGATACCTTTGGAAAAGGGATTAATCCGTCTCTTCCCTCCAGTTATGGGTTAAATAATAGGACAGATTGGGTTCTATAGGATTGGTCGGCAACCAGTCTACCGCAGAAAGTAATGGCAATCTACTGCGGGATAATCTTCTGCACAGTCAGTTATGTCTCTTTCAAGACATGATCGCTCAAGCGTGTATCACGTATGGCAGTTAACTGACTGGCTTGATATAATGCAAAAATATCACAATGAATCAGTCGATAATTATTTATGATTGTAATGGGATTCATGCATGCTAATAAAATTAATCCATAAAAATATTTCAAATTTTGAGGACATATTTTATTTGGTATATTCATTTTTTAAGCTGTTTCTAAATCTTTGATTGTCTTTCAATCATTTCGTTTCTCGTACTATTCTCTTCCGCCTCAACTATGAGCCGCACAGCATGATTTAAGAATCACTGGTCTAAAGTTGTGCATTGTTGGATTTTATGAAGTGACCATACTTTTTCAATATCTTCTTGACGGTAGTTATAAAGACTTCCAATCGGCCTGATGGTATCTCACACTGCGATATTTGTGATTTGGTCGATGGTTCTGTTTCAACTCATACGTCGATTACCCACTATAATGTCCAAATTTTAGTTTTTAAATATAATTAAATAAACTTTGTTTTCATATATAGGGTGCGTTGGACTAAGTGTCGTCTAAATTATGCTAAAATGAAAATAACACTGACATCTTGTTTTAACAGATATATTTACCAAAATTACACAAAAATATCTTGAAATACTGAATAGTAAATTTATTCAATAAAATCTCTATTATCTTTAGGGATGGCCTCCAGACAACCTCAGAATCCCCATCATCTCTTCTGGACGGTTTCTTTGCTTAAATTGGGAAATGCTGAGATCAGTTCGTTTTTAGAATTACAAAGAGTTATGTTGGTCTCTCGCTCAACTGTGATCCACACATAATAATCCAGGCGGTTGCAGTCTGAGGAGTAAGGTAATTCGATATAAGGTGTGATATGATTTCACAAATTATCTGATAGCCATGACTGTTTTCCCGTGCTTGCGTGGCATCGGGTTTTCTAGCAGCCACTCTCTTGACCAAGGGTAGCACTACCTTTTCAATGCACTTGGTATAGGCTACCATGTTGAGTCTGTGGCGCATAAAAAAATTCGTTTTTTTTCTTATCAGAACGCTCAAAGTAAGTTTTTTGAGCTACCGTACCTTCGTAATCACCATCAGACTCATCAAATTCGTTCTGAACTCTCTGCAGTGTCCTCAGATTGACACCCAAACATTCTGAAATATTCGTATTAGAACTTCCGGTGCTAATGCCAAGCATTACAACTTACTGTTTCTAAATTTCTGGCAAAGGGAATTGTATCATGATGATCTTTTTATCTCGCAGACGGTGCCCAACTAACCCTACTGTACTGTGCAGTCGAGAAAATTAAAAAAAACGCGCATCTGCGAAATTAAAGTGGCCATAATTTAACTGTCGCAGCCTATATATATTTTTCTCACATTAAACGTTATTTCTAATAGGCACTTGTATTTGAATAGACGCTCCGCTTATTTATTAAACAGTATATTTATTTATTTCGTCTACTGGCCTGAATGTTCGATAAATCTTATTAAAAGAAAATTTGCTGTCTTCGGCTGGATTTGACGACTCAAATACGGGTGTTCACTAAAAATACCGTTTAAAGTGATTCGAACAAGTGTCCCATTGAACAGAGGAGCTACCGCTAGATCCAGCACGCACCAACCAAATGAGTTACAAAGAATCAGCCGATTAAACAAGGTCGAAATTGTGCCTTTAAGCGAAACTGTTCTCGTCAAAAATATCCTGAAAATTTTCATGTCTTTGCAGTTCTGTAAACTAAACATTTTTTGTAAACAAAACAGTCTTTGTAAAGAAATTAGATGCTTTGTGTATTTTTTACACAGCATATTTATTTATTTTCTTCTACTGGCCTAAATGTTCGAGAAAAAACATTTACGCTCACCGGCAGGATTCGATTACTCAAATACGGATGTCCACTAGAAATAGTGTTTAAAGTAATTAAAAATCTGCCAAATTAATACAAATCCATTACTTTCTTTAGAAAAAAATATATACGCACTTATCGGTAGGCCTCTGAATACGTCAACTGTTTCCCCGAAGGAAGAGTAATATGCTACCAGAAAGAGCTACTTTCTGAGTGAATCCTTGTAGAATCAAATATAAGTCCGACCAAGGTTTGCACATTGACTCAAGTATAATCAAAACAAAACAGATGTCGACATTAATTAACCCCCAAATCGTCAAAAATCATAAATCTTAACAGCATAGACAAACGTATAATTTTGTGTGTTAGCGTGGAATGACGTGTATGAATGATACAAATCTTTTGCACTTAATTAAATGTACAATTTTAAACTAATTATTCACGCTCACAAATTTACTACCTTAGAAAGTTATAATGTACGCCGATTAATTATTTGAGTACACTTTCGAATTTTAGAACCTGCTGTAAAAGAACTTGCTGTAGTCTAAATTTTCGGACACTGAAACCAAAGACAGAAATAATGATATAAAAAAGGATTTTTCACTAGCTAGGGCATAAAATTTTAGAGAAGATATTTAGTCCAAGTTCTGTCAATGCGTGTGTCAGTTCATTTTAAACAAATTTTGAGCAGTAAGTTAATGCGATTCATTTGAATCAAAACCAGAAAACCAAAAACCGAAAAGAAAGTTATTTGCTTAAGTCTTCCGACTTCCGCTGACAAAACCTCTTGTTGTACATGCCTAATCTTACATTTTCTGGAAAAAATGAGTTATCATGTATTAACTGCTTTTAACATTTTACTTTCAAATGAACCTGTCACATTTCATGTCGCTTAAATACATTAGTTTCACCCATTATGAAATTTAGGCTACCAAATTTATAATAATAATAATAATAATTCTGCTTCATCTTCTTAACAGCAGCAATAAAGAGAAGAAAAATAGATTCCAAGGTCTCTACATAGCCAGTTCGTTTCCTGAAGCAAAACAAAATGCTTTTGATCAATTTATAACCAACCAGCGGTTAAGGAAACCGGGACTTAATGTTGAGACTGAAGTCTTTATTCTTGTTGCGCATGACCAGAGCCCGCTTATACGCAACTACCACACTAATGACTTGCATAATAGTACGGACCCAAAGTGGAGTTTCTATGACTATTACATTGCAACTATTGATAACCTTACCTAAGAATGCTCAAAACTCACACCCACTGAGTACAAAAAACGTTATCACAGGCTAGGTCAATATCTTCATTAGAAGATGTAATCACTAAGGGATAAAAAAACAGCCGCAAACTATTATGAACACCATGCTGAATCTGTAGTTGCGGAAGCAGATGTTATCAGCCTCTGGGAATTTTCTTCCAACACAGATCGAACAATAAACGCACATCATCCAGACATTATTATTTTTTAAAAAAGTAGTTTGTACACTGATTGACATGAAAATAATAGTTGACAAAAAAAATCTCTGTAAAAATTTTTGAACAAATAAGCAAGTACAAAAATCTGGAGATGGAAACAAAAAACAATGCAGCACTTAATAGTTAAAACTGTTCCTGCTGTATTTTGAACTTTGGGTCTTATAAAGAAAAGAACTTAACAAATCAGCATAATCTGTTATGCACCATCTCTTCAGGAATCCAAAAATAATTCTAACAAGAATAACCGATATTCTGTGAAGAGCTTTGTGTAATTATTTATTTATTGTTAGTAGCTGTTATTTGTTTAATTAAGTAGAACCAAGAAAACATTATACCCTCGCTTGTCCTGGGTGATTGGTTATGACTGTATCTGATTATAAATCAAATGCAGAACAAAAGGAAATTTCATAAATAATAATAATAATAAATAATAATAATAATATCAGCAGAAATAGCTGGTTGGCCGTTTCTGAGTGAACTCGTTTGCACAATTGTGTTTCGAAGCACCAATGCCAATGACAATGCCAATCTATAGTTCATACTGCTGAAAAGACATTACATTTGGGCGTACAGCCAAAAGGGTTGAATCTCACCATCGTCAATTTGCTAATTAGATGTTTACACCGGCCTTGATGTTCATTCCAAGTATCGTTTAAAGGTACCTAAAAACCATACCATGCTTTTCAGTGAAACTGGTTAAACGATATCACTTACAATCCGGCAATCATTGTACTAGCATTTTATAGTGACCGAGAGTTGAACGAACTAGTCTTGTTTACTTACTGATCACGCTGGATTAAGGCAATTTCCACTGGGAACTAACGCCCATTCCATTAAGTAGTTGCTATATTAGACTTTTGATTATTGGCATTGATTTCAGTGTGCCCGATGCTGGCGTTCAATAAAATGTGAATGTTAACGCTTGTTGATAAATAACCGTTGTCTTATGGGTGGGCTTAGAAACCCGATATAGCAAAAGAATGCACAGGCCGAAACATTGAGCTCACATTGTATAAAAACTAGTGCAAAATTAATAAAGGATCTGTGGGTTTAAATGACCTGATTATTTAGAAATACAAAAATATTTGGTTTTGTTTTGTTTTCTTTAAGTTCTATCTATCGAGAGTAAAGTCATGAGGTGGATTTGCCAACTCCATTGAACAAAATAGCTCTCAGATTGGCTTTTAGATTTATGCCATGGATAAGGCTATTCCATTTTGCGATTTTTGTTTCGTATGTCCATAATTTTCTTTTTGTCATATATTCTTTGTTGCTTTCAGATCATTATGATTATTCTTTATATATCAGAAATAATTATATTCTTTCCAATTTTTTTGAATAGAAGTACAAAATAGAGGCTGAAATTAAGGGTAAAAGAAACTTTTAAAAATTACCAAATCCAGATTTACTAAATCCATCGACGAGAGTGTAATGATTTATTGGTTTGAGTGAAATCTCCATCTCTCTCTCTCTCTTTCTCACTCACTCGCTCTCTCTCTCTCTCTCTCTCTCTCTATCTCTCTCTCTATCTCTATCTCTCTAACACATACACACACACATACAGAGCTATGCAAGAAAACTCTAGTCTAAATAATCATAAATAAAGGGAAACCAACGCTTATTTTTCTTATTAATTCAAAATCCGCATCAAATATAAGTTTTTTGTTCCATCTTCTTTGTCTTGTTGTTATATATTATAGCATTCATTTAGGAGCCAGAAAATCTATCAGGATGGGGAAATATACAATTTATCGATCCGGAATAACGACGTTCAGTTATTTTATTTTCTTCAACGTCCTCTTTAGATCAGTCTCCATCTACTTGCTTTTATACAATACTAAATAATCTTCTGTTTTCAGTTACTAACAGGATATACACGCAAAGAATATTATCAGTTAATGTTAAAATTATCAATTTAACTAAAACGAAAGATATTTTTAGATAGTGTTTTTATTCGAAAATAGGATTGTCTGTCGCTCTAGATATTAAAATAAGCGAATTGTCTGACACAATTATTATTTCAATTTAATCATATTTTTCTACTTTCATATTTTTCTACTTATTTTTCAGTCATAAAATCTGCATTACCTATTTTCACCAGCGGTGATGTTAATATGTTGGTGCTTATTCAAACATGAGACAGAGAAAATAATTGAGAGATTCGAGATTACGTTCCAAATTTAAGGCATGCGCAATTGTTCCTATTAAAGCTTCTTCGATGATGAAAACGTACAAAAGCTGGTAAGGACTACAAACGAATATTAAAAGTAATTGTCTCAGACAATTAGTTTCTTTTAATATATAGGGAGACAGACACTTTTATTTTCCTCTATTTTTTCAACTATAAAATACCTTTCTAATATCGCAACAGTTTTCTACTCTTCCTCCTATTTTCACTTGTAGGGATGAATTACTGTAGATTCTCAAGCATATATGCTACATTAAATGTTGTCTTCAAATTCTCGTTGAAAAAAAGGGGTTAAATTACCCATTTGTAAATATTTATATCATTCTTAAATAGAAAAAAGATCTCACCAGTACATGCTAAATTAAACCAAAATTCTTTTATCACACCGACGCCTATAAAACGCTAGACAAATATATGTACTAATTCTGTGATCTGTTTACATAAAATGATCGGAATAAATTTACCCAGTTTTTACTATTTACTACATTTTGGCTTCAAAATATTATTATATAAAAAGGTAAAAGATTTTATCTGTTGATAAATGATATGCAGGCGCTGTCAGAAAAAAAAGACCTACGTACTGAAAATATGCGTCTGAAAAAATTCTTCAGTTATGAGAGATGAAATCTCTTGTTAGCGAAGTGATTGGCATGCTTGTATATTCGTTGTTGTTTCGATGCCCACCTAAATGTTATCAATACGACCTTGTGATAAATTTGGCTTTGCACTAGCAAAATAAAAAAAAAATAAGGTCTTCATATTACAGAAAACTGCCTTCGGTCTTAGCTGAATTTGATCTCAAAAGAAACCTGGCGCGTTTTCATCTGGAGCTCACAACAGGAAGAAGAACTCACTAAAACTATTGCACGTCTTAACCTCTTATTAATATTATGTGATGGAAACAGAAACCTTTGATATAAGCTGTCTTAAAAAGAAAATAAGTCAAATTATTCCTAAGAATCATTGAAACCGATCGAAAAAAAACATTTTTTATGTGTCGGTTAGCCGCATTTGTTAGGCAGAAAATATTATAATTAGTAGCACAGAAAGAGTTACTACAATATTAAAAAAATTAATCTTTAGGGAGAAGGATACATATATAGAAAATAGACATATATATATGCAGGTTCTCCTCACAAAATTTGGCGTTAATCAAAATGTAAATATCTTAGTATCTACATATCCTAGAAAAACGAAATTAAACATGCTTCATGTTGAACAGTCAAATTTTGATTTATCAAAATTTAAATACGATATTTAAAGAGTTGATTTTATAACTGATTTCACAATGCTTCACAAATGTTCAATATGTGTACCACTTGTAAGGGAACACGCGCCAAAACGGTACTCCAGCTTCTGCCAAGCATGTCTTGCTTAACATTCTTCAGTGCTTTAGTCATTCTCAACCTAGTTCCTCTAGGCTTGTAAGAAGATGGGTGAGATATAGCCCTGTCTTTTCACATAACCCCATAGGAAAAATCACAAATTATTTCAACAAACCAGTGTCATTATCACTGGCACGTTCGATCCAACGACCTGGTTAATTTTCATTGAGATAAATCTGCACAGTCAACGTACTTACTTTTTACACATTTTGTTTAAATTTGAGATTATTTAAGTGAGAATTGACTACAGCGATCAGGAATGATATTAGATTATAAAATGATGACAATTTTTGGGGACACCCTGTATATACAGACAGAAAAACAGATGGAAAGACAAACAGTATTTTTTGAAAGGAATTAGTCATTTTTATCTATAATCTGTTAATGTTTATTATTACTATATTCGCTCTTTTTAGTAGATACACGTGTTTAAATAGACGTCTCTCTTTTTAAACGTTATATTTTTGACTAGTGACCTGGTTTATCGAATTTTTAAGGTATATTGTTTATTAAATCTCAAAAAATCCAGGCCAGTGGGCGAAATATATATATATATATATATATATATATATATATATATATATATATATATATATATATAGATAGATAGATAGATAGATGTTGCTTGTATTGAAACATTTTCCATCGGCGATGAACACACTTCGCGCTATAAATGTAAAAATTTGAAACAATATTATTATATATAAACATGAGAGAGATGAATAAAGAGACTGAGATCTGGATATATACCAGAAACCTTCACTCTGAAGGCGGACGTGACAGAAGATATATTTTAAATGTAAGAATTCTTAACCCTTATGCTGGGGCAAAAGTTTCCTCTAGACTTTCGCGTAGATCATGGCTCTCCACAACGACTTATTATTTCCCGCCTCCTATGATTTCTTTGCCCTTGCACTGCAATCTATTCATTGAAAGCCTTAAAGCCTTGCTGTTTCTCCACTGATTCTCTTCTGTCCAATATACCCTTTAATGAATCCTTTTAGGTTCACTTCTTATAATACCCTCGTCCCAGGAGTTAAGCCTGTTGAAAAAATTACGGCTTCACTTTCACTTTAAAAAAATGGCAAAAGTGTCATCGACGTACCTGAAATGAATAATAGGTTTAGACACTTTGTCAAAGAGCAACGAATCTTTTCTGTTCTTCACCAACGCATCACAGTAGGCGTCATTATTATCATATTTTAAGTCAAATAAAAAAAACAGAAAAACAAAAACCTTGAAGAGTAAAGACATCACAACAATTTCTTAATATGCATGTGTGTGTGTGTGTGTGTGTGTGTGTGTGTGTGTGTGTGTGTGTGTGTGTGTGTGTGTGTGTGTAAAGTTTAATACGGCTGACAAGTTTTTATTAATGTTTCTTCTGATCTTGTAATTTTCTTCTTGTCAGGACACAAACTATGTAGAAATTATCCGATTATTTAAGGCTATACTTTTAGTCATTATCATGGAAGATTTTATTTTTACTTTTAACTGAATGTATAGATTTTTTGTATATCTATAATATATGAATGTTTTATTTACAAACATGGTCAGCACGTTGAGGTTGTGTTCATAGGTGATATTATTGCGAGTTGGCTTTTTCTTTTTTCTTAAAATGTCGTCACTCGTTTTTAAAGAAACTTCTACGAAAGGCGGATTACTGCCGAAATATACAATTATATATATATACGTGTGTGTGTGTGTGTACGTTATTCACTGATCGCATATATGTGTGTCTGTGTCTGTGTCTGTGTGTGTGTGTGTGATTAGTAAATAACGTGCAAATACTGTCATGAAAAAGAGTTTCAATTTTTGGAAGCCTTTATCATTGAAGTAAAAACTGCAAGACATCGACATTTATAATTGTTTTCCCGAGACAATTAGTTTTTATACCTTAGATCTGGCTAAAGAATAACTTAAACGAGCTGGCTAAAATGTATGGATAGCTTTTTTATAAGGGATTGTAAATAATATCTACTGACTTTTTATATGTATGTGTATGACTAGTATATATATATTTTATATGTATGACTAATATATATATATATATATATATATTAGCATACAAGCCTGTTTTGCTGTATCACAGCTCATCAGTGTGGCTAAACGCATCCACTTGCTTCTGGCCGGGATCGAAACTCGACCGATTTGCTGTCAGTCGGAGTCGCTACTCCCTAAGCCATCGACGCATGTAATCAGAGTACGGAAATTTTAACGTGTTGTATATAAACAGTGTATACACACGCCGGTCAATTCATTTCTGAAGAGTCACGCATATATATATATATATATATATATATATATATATATATATATATATATTATTATTATTATTATTATTATTATTATGTAAAGGTTTCCTGAGTACCTTTATCGTTTCGTATATTTGGAAATATGGTGTACATGAAGAGAATCGATGAGAGTTGGTTTTTAAAAGAAAAAAAGAAAAATATATCGATTTAGCTGCATGATATTTATACGAGAAACTGGTGAATATACAAAAGTACTTAAGACTGTTTTTACTCTTTTCTGGGGTTAAGATCAAATGAATAAGTTCATTTTTTACATCTAACTCAAAGTATTATGGTAATGGCGCCTATTGTGATGCGTTAACAGAAACCGTCTTGTGAAAATCTTGAGGCTAAAGATTTCGATCCACCAAAAACCAAATGACCCTGAATAATGAACAAATTACAATAATGCCCTTACGAAACTTCGAAGTCGGTATAACTTGAAACAACACTGATCAGCTAAGTAACAAGCTTCTCCACATTAATGCTATTAACGCTCTCTTCTTATCTTGATATAGAGCACTTTATGCCAAAATCTGCTTGCCTAAAATGCCTTTCCACCAGTAAACTACTAATAAAACCGCAATTGTTGGCACTAAATATCATTACAATTTAACGCAATGTATTATGTTATATATTTATACCATTATTTATTATATACTTATATATTTATAAAGTATACATATCTTATTAAAGAAAAATATGTGTTCTCTAGCACGGAAAAGATTTTTTCTCTTTTAATGAGTATGACATAATTTACCCAGAAGAAATATCCTCGAGAGTACTGACATCAGATATTACCAAAATATTAATCTGCCACCCAGTTATTCCCAAACTCACCCTTCTTAATAAAAGCAATAATTTCCCAAGCCAACAACAATATGTAAAAATATAAAAATAAAGCGTTTAATTTAATAATTTCCACCTCTTACTCTCTCACAATTCAAACTATATACTTTACATGAAAAAATTATTTTCGAGTATGCAAAATGACGTAAATAAATATCTAATATTTATAAGCATTTTTTTAATTTTCTAGTAACCTACAACATTTTATTTTTGCATATAGATACATTATTTCAAATAAATACATTTTAGTTTTTGCCTTGACAAAGTCCGTCAGTGGACGAAACAGGTTGAATAAAATTAATTACAATTTTCCTGTTATATATATATATATTTTTAGTCATACTGTTCCTCTGTACAGATTATATCTGAGAATATTTAAACATAAGTATATTTATATATTTTCTCGCTCACAAATATATAGTTTCTCGCTCACAAATGTCCAATTTTTTAAAACATAGCCGTTGAGAAAGAAGAAACACTACTATTAAAGTTGTATTCATAAAAATTAATTTAAATTACCTCCTTATAATTTACTACATAATTTGCAAAGTTAAAGATGATCTCAAATATACATTCGTTTTTTTTTATGTGTAAACATGTGATTAATTTTTTAGTGCCAATAAAGTGGATTTTAAGACATTTTTAAATACCAGATGAGCATTAATTATGTTTATTTTATCGACAATATGCACAGAAAGGATTATAATGCAATACAATATCTGCTGTGATGCCGTATTAGAACACACTTAATTGGCACTTAGTATATAAAAATAATGTCTTTAGAAGGTCTACCATAGACATAAATTTTAGGTTGTTACAAAAATAATGGCTGTTCGATATGTTGTATTTTGAAAAGCCATTTTAATATAGTATTCACGGTATATATTAGATGACTGTTGGTATACAAAAAAATAAATGTATGCTCTTTAATAAATTTTAAATTATTTTCAGTCAGAAATATTTTTGAAGCATATAAGCTGTTAATTATGAATATAACAAAACATGATCTTCATTTACTTTTCTTGCATGAGTTCAAACTTGGGCACAGTACCTTCCAAAATTCTGCCAATATCAACAGAGCATGGACAGATGGGTCTACAATTAATCAAAAAGTATGAAGATAGTTCCAGAAATTGCGTACTGGAGATGAGATCTTTGAGGATGAAGAAGGTAGAGGACATCCATGCGGTATTGACAACAAAAAACTGCAAGCAGTTGTTTAGAAAAACCCACGTCAAAGTGTTATAGTACTGTCTCAGACGCTTGGTGTCAGCAGTGCAACACTCTCACGCCATTTGCAGGGTAATGGCAAAGTGAAAAAGCTCAATAAATGAGTTTCTCGTTATCTCAATGAAAATCTTTTGCCGTTTTGAAATGTGCTCGAAGATCTTTCTGCGTAACACTAATGATCCCTTTCTCGACCGAAGTCACTCAAGATGAAAAGTGGATCCTTTATGGTCAACGTAGGTTCAAAAGATTTCTCAAAGTCAAAATTGCATCAGCAAAAGATTATGGTGATTGTCTGGTGGTCTGTAATTAGTGTTATCCACTACAGCTTTTTGGAAGCTAATCAGAACATTAAATGCAGAGCTTTACTGTAATCAACTTGCTGAAATGCATACACACCTACAAAAAATGAGACCTATATTGGTGAATCGACATGGTCCAATTCTGCTCCATGATAATGCACTGACATATGTTGCAAGAATAATGTTGCAAAAATTCACAGACTCATATTCTCCTGATCTTTCACCCACTGATTATCATTTTTTAAGCACTTAAGCACATTTTTAAATGGTAAAACTTTTAGGTCTAAACCAAATATGGCATCAGCTTTCAAAGATTTTTGTGTATAGATGTCCAAGGTTTGTTTTTTGACTAATTTTGATATTTCTACAGTTAATTCTTCAAGAATAAAGTTATTTTTCTGAAATCCGCCATCATTTTTGTAACGTACAAGACATTAACAAAGAAAGCTTTCAGTAGTCACAGTAACAAAAAGTTTAGCGACTGTGAAAGAGGTCAAGTGTGATAAGTAACAGCAGAATTAGCAGTAGTTAGGCAAAAAGAACGTTAGGTTGCACACACACACACACACACACACACACACACACATATATATATATATATATATATATATATATATATATATATATATATATATAGTTCTAGGTTCAGAATTGTCCTACATGACAATAGGGTAGTGAATTAAAGCTTTGGTTCGTGAATTTGGTTTGCATCGTAATTGTGTCTTCAATCTGTTTCCCAAATAATACGGACTTAAACTCAGGGGAAATAGGGTAAGCAGTAAGCATAAACATCAACACCAATAAAAAAGAACAAGGCGGGATATTCTTGATATGAATAGCAGAACTAGAGCAATCTACACCCGTAGAATAATTAAAGGCGTCATTTCGAAATTCTCCTCCGGAAGTCCGGGAGAGGGGCACAAGTACTGATACCTTGTGATAACAGCAAAAAAGATAAGGACATAAATCTGAATGTATATAATAACTCCTTAACCAATATGTTCAGACAGAAACCTGGTATCTGTATTGACATATCTGTGTGTTTTCAGTTTGGTTTATTTTGCTTTACGGAATATCAAACTAAATGTGTAATTTAAAACCAACAAAATTTTTAGTATAGATTCGTATGAAAAAATATGTATATTTTATAAAAAAACAGCTTGTAACCCAAGTTACATTGACATATTTTTGTAAAGAGATTTGTTGTAAGAAGTCAACGGTATTAATGTTAATATTTTTTAATGTATCGCTGGTAAAATGTTTTTCAAAAATGTATTGCTGGGAATGTTTATTCAGAAATATATCGCTGGTACTATTTTTAATGTATGGCTAGTATTTTCATTATGAAAATATGTTTTTATACTTTCATAGCGTTTGACTTCAGTTAAGGGGTTAAATATTTGCTTATAGCTGCAACTCTCGCAGATGCTACCACGCTCCTCAAAACCCCACGGTCATAGGCCTTGCTGACGGATATAGGTTACTGTTATACTCAGGATTACGTGTTTTCATGTGTCTAATTACTAGCATTATACAATGAGATGAAAAAAGCTGTGTGCGTAATTATATTTGAACATATAAAAGAGATAAATATTAACAGCACGCAAAAAATAATTCCCTGATTACCTTAACTCTTCTGAAATTTATTTTGTCTTTTAATCATGCTGATATTTTTGTTGGTTTGCATAAAAACGTACCAACTTATCATTGCACTTGAGTAGACGGAAGCCGTTATTTTGATATGTTGAAAAAATATCAAGGTACAGAAGTTAGTGCATGCATAGATACGCACATGCATACACTGCCTTCTTTTTTGACTTGCCATCTTTTTATACGCAGATATGGCAAAAAATCAAACTCTAAAATCAAATTGCTTCCAGCGTTTATCTGCAAGCCGAGATTTGATGGGAGGGTGGAGAGGAGTGCAGAAAAAGTTTATTATCGTTCTTCCAAAAAAGTAGGTCGAAAGAATGAGCAAATGTTTTACAGAAAAACACAGAAGTAAATCATTGGCTTCCATTTAAATAAGCACCGTTTTCAAGGTATATTTTAAAAACCCAGACAGACTATGAGCGGAATGTAGGACTGAATAGAACAATAAATAATATAAATATATAAATCAGAGATTAACCTATTGATGAACGATTTATTTTGTTTACAAAACAAATATCGTTTACCATAATCTCTTTAATGCCATTGAATTTTATTCTGTGGTAAATATTAACCACTAAAACCAAATATTATCCAGTAAAAATATCAACAATTTAGAAAAAATCCATCTACTTGCATTGAAGATCAAGATTTGTGTAAATATTATATTGAGGGAAATTCATACAAAATGAAAATTGGTCGCTTCAAGGAGTTGATAAAAGATGATGAGAACTTCACGATCTTATTTAATAAATAATTAAGCATTAAGCTATTATCCATAAGGAAATTGTTGTTTATGAGATCTAGCACTATTTAAAAAAATTAAAAGGTACACACAGATCTCCCACTCAATGGGATTATATTTGCAAATATTTAATCAGAAAAGATTTCCATATGTTATTGCTACTAAAAATTAGAACAATCAATGATATCTAGCCATTTTAAAATAAAAATAATGAAATGCATCCATCATATTTTAATCTTTTATTTTGTATCTGCTCGCAAGTGGGTGGGGGTGATATTTTTGCATTTCTTCCGTGAAAATTTCAGAAAGAAATTTAAATACCTGGGAAGCGTGCTGACACAGAATGGAAAGTGCGATTTTGAAATCCAAAGACGCATTGGTATGACCAAGGACACATTTCAAAAGCTAATCAGAGTACTGAAAGACAAGAAAATCTCATTAAAAAGAAAAGTGTGCTGAATTGCTATGTGATGTCTGTCCTTCTGTATGGCAAAGAATGTTAGACGATCTTCTCAAAAATGAAGGATAGGCCTCAGGCAGCATAAATGTGGTTTTACTGAAGGATGATGAGGTTACCATGGACTAAGCATGTGGAGAGAATGGAAACAAGAAGAAAACTCATAATTAACATAAGGAAGAGACAGATGAGAATTTAATACTCACAGAACGGGGAAAGAGAGACAGGGGAAAGCAGCGCGAGACCGACTTGATAGGCCTGGACAAATGGATAGATAGAGCGGTGTTTGGGAAAGATACCAAGCGAAATAATTTTGAGAGCGACAACAGACAGAGCTAAATGGATGTTCATGATCGCCTACATCCTGAAGGGACACAGCACATGAAGAAGTCAGTCTTGATACAACCTCAGCTATACGAATGTGTCGTTTATATTGCCTGTTACTAGCACTCGCGGGGCGTCGGCAAAATGTACAATTTAATGAGGCTAGTTTGGTTGAATATTATTACTGATGAGTCTTTTCAAAATTATATAATCCAACAAGAGGTGATAAGTAAAATCAAGAAATCGCATTCGCTTTCTCTTCCGTCTCTTTTTTACGACACATATGGATAGATACTTGCGTTTATATATTGAGTCATTAGTAATTTCTGTTAGGGGAACCAATGTTAATGATAAATGTTATCTTAACTTTTCATTAAATATATCATAACAAGTATTGAAAAAGATCCTTTTCAACATTAAAGGCAACCAACTGACAAAGATAAGTCCCCATAGTTGATCTCCAAAACTGATCTCTATGAAAGAAATATAATGTGTCAGTGGTGTGATTGTCGATGTATTATTTATTTTGAGTTCTTAAAATTTAATGAAACACTAAATGCACATTTATGCGTCCGGCAGCTACAATGTGTGCATAACAATTTGGTCAAAAAGACACATGCACTCATCAAAATGAAAAATGTCATTTTTCTGCATGACAACGCAAGGAAAGAATAACCTAGGGAAAAAAAATGGAACTCAGCTAGTTTGTTCTACCCGCCATATTCAGTTGAATCTTTACAAACCGATTACTATCTTTCTTGATCATTACAAAATGCTTCGGTGGGGAAAACTTTATTCAACAAAAGTCAGATTCAATTGTTAGTTGAAAACTGTTTTAACACCAGAACCTGCAGAATATTATTTAAAAGATATTAAAGTCGTCTGACAAACGGCATTAAGTCATTTCATATCATGTTGAATATATATTTTAATTTTGTTAACTCGCTAAATTCCCAAGTAACACTCAAGGTAGAGAGTTACAAAATAAAGTTATTTTAAAGGCGTACAAGGAGGAAGAAATAAACGCATATTATGAGGATATATAGAACAGATAATGGTTAGCCATAGACTTAAGTAGTAGAGATCAACGACTGATTCACTCGTGAGTCTGTTCCCCAATGTAACAATTCTAGGGGATTAGCTTTCTTAGTGGAAATTTATTTTTACTAATGGAATCTGAAGGGAATGAGAATTTAATAAAATGTAATTGTACTTTATTTATTTAAGAATGAAGTTTATAAATGAAGATATATTCATATAGGAGGTGTATTCGAGATCTGTTGAGACTTTTCTTTAACAAAGGCTATTTTGTTGATTGAAGAAAATAGATTTCGATAGTCTCTCAAGTCTTTCTTAGTCTCCGCACCAATACACTCAACAGAACAGCTCGACCCACTCAAAAAAAAAAAATCTAAATCATCCACCTGCCGAGATTGCTCGTTTTATATTAGTTCTAGGTGGTCGAAATTCGCATATGTTACACGTTCGTAACTTATAAATTACACCCACCAAGGACGTTCGTGTTATTGTTGACTCCCGGCAGGAATGTTGTGTGGTATTTTGGGACATGGTAGTGTGATGTTTTTGATGGATAAGATCTTGTGGTGATTGAGAAAAATTGTAACGTATGTCTGGGTCGTGAGTTGGATTAGCTAGGTATTGGATAGATAATGGAAGACCATCCCAAATTTGTTCCCCCTCGTTTCGCATTCTAAGGTAGGCCATTTTTAATCAGTTAACATTTTTTCCTTGTTCGACCAGCATTTCATCTAACCAAGGATGGTTGCTACAATTGCGTAAGCGTCCGCTATTCTGCTTGCATATCACGCATGCCACTCGTTGCCTCTTTGAACGGGTGACTGTAGTCGGTTCAGCAGAACCCACAGACTGCTGCTTGCTACGGGTTCCGCTACTGGCGATTATAACTGTTTGAGATAGTTGTAATTTTAGTATATCATTACTATACATCTAATAAGCTGATCTGCCAAATTTTGTCATTCCAGATTGTTGAAGATGGTTGTAACTGCTCTTTGAACACAACCTACTAAACACTACTTGTCACAGCTGACTAGTTTATAGAATGCAGTCGGTAGGCGAAGACAGTTTCGAAACTCGTTATGTAAATAACCTTTTGTGTTGACAGAGATGCTCATCAAAACCGTCACTTGCCTCTCCCTACTGTTCATACCTTGTTCTCTGTGACATTTAATTGTTTCCCAACCTGAAGGAAAACATGAAAGGAATTTGTTTTGATGACAATAAAAAGGATGAAGCTGTTACAAGGTTCCTGAGCATCTTCACTTTGAATGACTTCTATAAAGTCTTTGATGAAGTGACTGGAGTACAACATGTTCCTTGAAGTTAGAGGATCCTACTTTAAATATGATTACAGTTTTATATTTTGAAATGAAATGTCTCTCCTGAGAAAATCTTTAAATTTCTGGAATTAGCCTTCCGTATACATACATATATCTATATATATATATATATATAAAAGGCAAGATGTTTGTGTGTGTGTGTGTCTATCTGTATGTCTGTCTGTATGTATGTATCTCCTTTATACAAATCCACAATTTTTATTCAATTCTCACCAAACTTTCCACAAATATTTTCTAAGCTTCCGGTCAGGCCATGGGCTACTTATTTTTTTGGATTTTCTCCCGATATTGGAAATCTATACTCCGATATTTGATCAGGTCTGATCAAGATCAGGATTTCAGCCTTTTTATCGTAGTTCTTGCTGCAAAATTTGCTCTAACTTGGTAAAGCTATAATTTTTAGTCTCAAACATTAGTAGATTTCAGACGACTCCTTTTCTTCGATATCGGAAATCAATACCCTCGATATTCTATCGAATCTGATCAAAAACCGATATTCAGCCATCAATATGGCCCATTTTCTCCATTTTTTGTTTAGGGTTTTACTCTAAGTAAGTATAATTGTAGTTCTTAGTCTCAGCCATGATACCATTTATTCAGAGGACTTATTTCACCTTCAAAATTCAGTTTGCGACGGAAAACTTATTTGACATAGATACGGGAAATCAAAATTTGACTTACATCAATTCATCTTTCTTTCAATCTACGGTTTCGCTTTAACTGAAAATAACTATTGCTTTTTAGTCTTTCATGCCAACGTCGAAAGAGTCTGAACTCTAGGACCATGGATTAGTTTTAAAGCTTTCATAACATCCGAGCAAAGCTAGTATATATATATATATAAATGATGATTGTATTCTCCACTATTTCATTTTTCTTCCAAACTTCTATTGTTAATCTACTGCTCACAATAACACCAGCAACAACAAAAATCGTAATAGAAATTGAATTATTTCCTTTCCCCCACAATCAAATACTCACGCCGTACAAGGTCTTTCTCTTTTAAATTTCTCACTCTTATCCAATTTCTACCTTCAACAATTTATCTCCTCCTCCGCAAAAAAAAAAAGAATTAATCGTTCCAGCCAAAGGACAAAGGATGAACAACTTAAGAAAAAGAATAAAGAACTAAAGGAAATATGTGTTGCAGTAAAACATTTGCTGCGTCGATTTGGATATCTTACAAGAAAAAACTTGAAACCTTAAAGGCTGGATGATTCTTTGCAACTTTAGCACTGTAGAAAAAGTGTGGCCGACCCTATAGATTGTTTGCTGTTTTGTCACTTTTCCGTTACCGTAACGTCGCTTACCTGTGCATTTTCTATATGTAGAAACATGGCAATTGTTCTGATAAAATTTTCTCTATTGTACCAAAATTTTATGAATTTAAGTACAGTACTAGATTGGCGGCAAGGTCTCATCATTTTACAGTTAAAATATCTAACTGTAGCCATAAGTTCTATGCCAACAGTTACTTCTATCGCATTTCTCACTTGTGGAACTCTCTTCCGGTTTATTGTTTTCCACCCAACATTAATCTTCAAAGATTTTAAAGCAATGTCAATCGTTATCTTCTCTCCTAATTATTGTTCTTCTATATCTGTAATAGTTTTTTATCATATTCTCTAACACTTATTAACACCCCTGCATCTTAGTCTCTTTTTTACCTTCATTGGGTTCAATTGATTTAAAAATTTGTTTAACGTCTTTTGTCATCAGGATAGTCCATGCACAAAGCATATTTGGGGATGTAAGTAACTACTACTTCCAAATTACACCTCAGTTTGCGGATAACAAGAAAAGCGTACAAAAATAAAGCAGTAGTTTTTCTGGTAGACTGCACATCTCTCTGCATATATTTCACAGTGAATCAAAACTGATATTAGTTTTTAAGGCAAGTTATCGGTGGTCTCACTTGTACAACAGCAGTAAGCGGCTTATGGCTTTTGATTAGATGACCAAGGACTGGGGTTGGATTCAAGAAGGAATCCACACACTAGTGCGTGACTTTCAGCTTTTTCCTGTAGATATTTGTTTTTTCTGAAAGCTCATCTTATTGCAAATGATTATGAGAATAGGTATCACTCACCTGACAATATTAGAGTCAGAGTAATTGGTAATAAAGCCTGTATGTTTCAAAGAGAGTGTTTTGTCAGTTCTGTTTATGGCAATGTAATGCCGCTGCCCAATACGAAGAAGTGTGCTGTTAGTTTTACCCCGTGTGATACAAATTGCTGTACAGGTGACATTTATGAATTCCACGACGATTTCTTTTCTTTTCACCAAATAATTGCTTTTTTATGCATCAACTTAAAATGAGGACGGGGTATGTGTGTGAAAGGTGAGTAAATGTTGCACAAGTGTGTTGTGTAAGAATGACTAATATAAATTCCCATCTTAAGGTAATTTGTTAGAACAAGTATTAGTGTTCTTGGGATATATTTGTCAGAAGAGTCATAGTTAAATTGAGTCACTGAGTAGTAGACTTGCTTCTGCTACTGTTGACACTGTCAGCACTCTGCCTTCGGTAGAGGGCGCTCTCTGCTTCCGAGCAGAGAGCACAACCCCAGTCGTGGTTCCGCCGGAGGGTAGAACCACGACTCGGTAAAAATAGACAGACATATTTTTGGCCCGGCTATATGGCCGGGAATACCCACAATAAAATGACCATGTGTCACATCCAGCCTTGCGTGGGAAGGCTAGTGAATATAGTCATAGTTAAATTAAATTGATGTTTTAATTTTATTTTTTAAAACCAGTTTTACTTGGGAATATATGATTATCGACCTGTTTTTTTTTTTGTTTTTATTTTTTTGTTTTGTTTGCTTTTTTTAAAATTTAGTTTATTTCCTTACATCTTTCATTTTTCTCTCTGCCCGTCCGCTTCTTGTCGGGTGGCAGATAGTAAGGTCCTACAGCGATATTCGAATATTTCAAATATTTTTCTATTTTTTTATTATTTCTATCATATTTGATAGTTAGGGAGGACGCATACTATCTCGTCTCATTATATCATTGTATGATTTTTTTAAAATCGTTAATGAGCCAGTTATGTTTATCCTCCTTCATGGGAGTTGTGGTTCAGTGGGTATCGGCTCGGAAAAAGAAAATGAAAAGCCGAGTTCGAATTCCAGTTGTATTCATTGCATTCGCTTACGCGCAAATACCCTTAGGAATCGTATTAATCCGTCACTTCTCTCTCCAGCTATGGGTTAAATAGCAGGAGAGATTAGGCTCTCTATATAGCCTTGGCTGAAAGTCAGTCTACTGTAGAAAGTAATAGCAACCTACGGTGGGAAAGAGATGTGATCGCCAAAGCATGTATCAAGTATGGCACAACTGACTGACTTCAACATGGAAATGGAATTTTAATGGAGGAAATGCGCTTGTTTACTGATTTTCAGAATTTACTGTTTTGGTGAAAGAAAAGAATGAATAATAGCCGGCTCAATAAATGAGACAAGCTAAGTTAATGATATGCCTTATGGCAATAAATCCATATACTCTGTCACAGTATTAGAAAGTATAGTGAAAATCACATCACTATCACATTTTTCGACAATGTGCCAAATTTTACAAGTGGTTTTATTTCATGGATAGTCTTATTAATTTCCGTTATATGTTGATCAAGATGTATAACGCTGTTAAAGTTGACACCAAGTCGTGGCAAATTTGTATTACTAAATTTTACTGTAAGTTCTATTCTAATAGCTTTTTTCCTGTACGTCACGCCTGTGGAACTCTGTTCCGGTTTTTTATTTCCCTGTCCCCTAAGATCTTCAAAAATGTAAATCCAGCGTCAATCGCCATTTTCTGTCTTCTTTACACCTGTTCTTTTGTTGTCCTTTCTTCTCATTGAAGTATTTTCATTCCTTTTCAATCTTAATACTGGTTCTCTAAAGATCACTGAAGTCAAACAGCATCGAGACTGGTCAGTAACTATGTGACTAACCGCATGGAAAAACCAAGCTTGGATGTGCGGGTGGTGTAAGGGACAGCAGCCCAGAATTGAAAATAGGGGAACTGAATTTCAATACAACCGTTTTCTATATGTTCACTCACCTAAAACAGTTTTGTGGACGGTATAAATTCACCTTTTCTCCCCTATTCTATGAGTTAATTAGTAAAGCTCGTAACACTAGATCATTATATCCAAAGCGAATTCTTACAATCTAAGAAATACATTATAGTTTTAAATAACTTTCAAAAAATTGATAAATCGTAGATACAAAGCCAATCAATCAGCAATCTTTCTCTCTCAGTAAAACGGACATCTTTATGACATCATCACCTTAACTGAGATGAAATGATTTAATAAATATTACTATAATGCTAATTATCACAATTTAATTCAGTGCTATTTTTTCTGAAATTTTGCGTCGATTAATAAAGAAAGATGACTGAACACAAAAAAACTGTCTAAATAAGAAAGAAGCGGGACAAATGCATTATACTATTCTCTACTTGGACAGATAGAAAATTAGAGGAAACATTCATTATTTCCGGAATTAAAATGCCAACATTATAATTATAATATTATAATTCTTCATTATACTATTCTCTGCTTGGACAGATAAAAAATTAGAGGAAACTTTCACTATTTACGGAATTATATAAAATATATACAAGATCAGTTCAAATTAGCAGGACAATCTCCCGAATAAATTCATTAAACAGGAAATATTTCCAACGACTGAGCCTTTGAAATAAAGAAAACAAATGTGTTCTTGAACGTGCAACAAGACCATAAAAAATTGGAGTTGAACCTTTTTAGAAAACGAATAAATTATCAGTGACTTGGAAGAGTTGCAGTCAAAAGACCTAAACTAAAGAGAAAAGACAAAATTAAATGGCTTAGAAAACATGAAAAATTGACGAATGTCTGCTGAAAAATATATCAAGACAACTGAATCGACGGTGCATATGGGTAAGGAGACGAAAGGAAGTGTTATGTTAGACACTTTGCGTTATCATATCTATTAAACTGTGTGGAAACAATGTTATCATTTGAGACTGCTTTTCTGGCTCACATGATGGATATATATATATGCTTGGCAAATAGCATAATGAACAGTAGAATGTATAATCACATCTAAATTAAGTATTAGATTCCAAACAGTGCCTGTCTGGTTTTAATTATCAAAACGATTACCATACGAAGAACAATTCTGTGTAGGACGTATTTGAAGAAAAATAAATAAAAGTGTGTTTTATGCCTTATTTCCAGGCAAAACGTCTAATGAATAGGTGTTGACTTGGATAGACTTAGAATTAACTAGAGATAAAATTACACCCAAGGAAAATTCAAATATTCTTGCACGGTATGGAAAACGTCCAGTAACATAATATCGTAATTTAGAAAATTTGAATAAACTATCAAAACTTTGTCTATTTTTATGTTTGTTGATTTAATATTAGTAATACTTCTTTTTTTCCCAAAATTGTTGTTTTTTACAGATAATATTTAAATAAGTTTATTAAAATCAACAGTCAGGATTGTTTAAGTATTTTAAGTGATCAACTTCATCCTATGTTTCAGGAACTGTTTCTGGGGGAACATGCCATCTTTCAAGATAATAATGCATCCATTCATACTGCTAATGTTGTAGCAGAATGATATGAGGAACATTCTATTGAAGTAGAACATATTATCTGGCCACCACAGTCCCCAGATCTCAATATCGTTGAACATTTATGGTTCATTTCATAAAAACAAGTGAGAAGTTGATATCCTCTATCATCATCATTGAAAGGAGTTTAGACTGATTTAGCTGAAGATTGGATAAAAATAAATCATCGAAAAACAATCTAAACTTTGTACGAGTCGATCCTACGCAGAACTCAAGCTGTAATTACTGCCAAAGGCGGCCCAATCTCATACTGAAATAAATTTGCTTGAAATTTCAATTATTTTGTCCACCCCTTTGTATATTGAAAACCCCGACAAATTTCAGAGAGCTTCAAAATGAAAATCGTTGACAAACTGTATATTAAAGCAATACTTGTTTTTTTATGACCTTTGGAGTTTTTTTACTATTATTATTTCCACCATGTGATGCTTATTGTCTTAACATACACTTTTCTTTTATATATTTTAATTCTTAAAACCAAAATGTATATGTATACTTTTGTTGTAATGGAAGAATCTGTCTCCCCCTAGCAATGGACTGTCACCCATTATAAATACACCACGCAGTAGATTACGAGAGAGCTGATGACCGGGAGACGACCTGGAAGTAGTGTGGATGCTTAATATTTCTACATTTAGTACAATAAACCTTATTGTTGATTTAATCGTGTGTTCCTTAGTCTTTACCACTCGGACTAGCCACTCATTTGTTTGCATCGTATCTTCACGATACAACAACTTTTTATTTCTTGAATAAACCTTCAAAGGCATTGAACATTGTAGAAACTGTTAAGAATTTGGGAATGGGCTGGTTCCAAATAAACTTATGAGTTGAGCAAACTTTTCAAATAGAAATGTTTTACCTTTTCAATCTTCTACAGTCGCTGATTCGAAGCATGATATTGCAAGTTTGTGAGAAATAGCTATTTATTTAGTTTAATATTTCGATTTTTCATCTTTAAACTTATTTTTAAACTTCATTTTTAAACTTCATTTTTAAACTTATGAGTTGAGCAAACTTTTCAAATAGAAATGTTTTACCTTTTCAATCTTCTACAGTCGCTGATTCGAAGCATGATATTGCAAGTTTGTGAGAAATAGCTATTTATTTAGTTTAATATTTCGATTTTTCATTCTATTCTCATAATTATTATTTTTCTACGAGTAGGCCTATGCCATCAAAAATGACGGCAAAATATTTATATTGAATAAAAATATATATGAAAATACATATTACAATACACTGTTAATTTCTAACATTTAATTCTAATCGGATTAAGATCCTTCGTAGAATTAACCTTGCTAATTACCAAGAATACTACTTATATAGATATATGTAATGTGTTATGACCAGATTTAAACGTGATTTTATTAAGTGAGGGTTGTTTGGATTTAATGTAGATGGCCTCCAATATCTGAGGGTTCTTTTCACTGTGTGTATGAGTGAGGGTTATTGTATTGTTGACTAAAATCTGTCTGATATTATATATATATATATATATATAACAAAGAATTCCTCGGGTTATATATATAACGAAGAATTCCTCGAGTTAGATAAACCGAATTGATGTGCACTTTATCAGAAAGTGAGGTTATGTTGCTCGACAAGTGAAAAAGCACATTAAAGGATTTTATCGCAAATGTCACATCACGCACTAAAAAAATGTTAGTTGGATCCGAGTACAGGGTTGAGTCAACTATGAGCCTGAATCAAAGATCATTATATCAAAGCAATTTTTTTAATCGTATCACCCCGAGCAAGGCGGTAACGCCACTGATGTGCAAGGGGCTACGTAAGAGTGAAAAGATTGGAAAAAAGAAAGCCGGAAACCACATCCTAAACAGGGAACAAGGGATGAGCATCTACACCTGTACAATAGACGTGGGTGGAGTGTGAACCGGGCGATAGTTTAGTCTATCTACTCCAATTGAGAAAGAAAAAAATGAAAAAGAACAAAAAAGAAAAGTGAAAAGATTGGAAAAGAGAAAGCCGGAAACCACATCCTGAACAGGGAACAAGGGATGAGCCTATACACCTGTACAATAGACGTGGGTGGAGTGTGATTTAAATAAATGATTTTGTTTGGAGATATGGTAATAGAATAGTTCTATTTTTTCGCAAAGATTTAAACTGATAGACATAATAAAATATATGGAAAATAATTTATTACATATGTACATTTTCAAATTGAAGTAAACGTTTGAATGTAGGTGCGTACCAAATTTGAAATTGGAAATGGTTGTCTACATAAGATGAGTGAATCAATATTGACATCAAATAACTTCATTATTTTATTTCTTGCATGGGAACGCCTGTTTGGAGGAATAAGTATATTTTAAACGATAAAGAAAAATATGTTTAAAATATAATCAATAAATACACTTAAAAAGATAATTAATAAATATATTAAAAAAGACAATTCGCAAATAAAAACAGTTCAGCATGCATGATGAAATAAAAGAAAACCAATATCACTAAAGAAGAAACAAAAAACAAGAATGTTTGCTAAAAGTTTACCCTCGGTCGTTTATCGTCATCAGTCCCATGACCGAGTGTGGTGGTAGAATGTCTGTGCATTTGAGTACCTAACATAAATAAATATAAATTTTAGTACCTTCAAAACAATGCTTTAACCAATATAGAGAAACTTTCCTGCTGAATATTAAAATGGATGACGCTAATCTTCTAGATAGCAGCACACTTCGCCTTCTTGGTCTTTCTCTCTCAAATGGAATGATTACAACAAATTCATAACTGAATCTACGGCGTGGATGGTCTGATCACTGTGTCAGGCCAGGAATTATTTTAGTCAGAATCAATTTTGCACATTTATAAATATACTATTCGTCCGTGCATTGAATACTGTCGCCATATCTGGTCGGGTGCCTTTGCTATTCATCTTGAGATTCTCGACAAAATCCAAAGAAGGTTTTGCAATATAATCAGTCCGGACTTAGTAGCTCGCCTTCATTCACTTTCTCACGGACGTGATGAGGTTTCCGTCTGTCCTTTCTATAAGTATTTTGACGAGCCTTTTTGCTTGGTTCCCGACCACATGTTTTAGACAAACTACTAGATTGGCATCAATTTCCCAGCCTTTCACTGTCGAAATAGTTAAATGTAACCGCCTCTTCTACTCTAATAGTTTATTTTCTTGCAATTCCAGTTTGTTGAACTCCCTACTGTTTGCTTGCTACTCTCATAGCTACAATCTTCAAAATTTTAAAAGCAACGTTTATTGCTATCTTCTAGCTACATTATTTCCATTCATCTCTTATCCTTTCTTCGACATATTCTGTACCTGTATCTTGTTTTTTCTCTCATTGTAACCCCTTGCGCACCAGTGGCAGTCCTGTCTTGTTTAGGGTGAAATGATTATAAAAAATTAAAATAGTCATATATAACCAACCACCTCTACTCTAACATTTTTCTCGCGCTCCCCATCTCTGGAATCCTCTTCTGTATACTTGCTGGACATAGTTAGATCATGTCCCAGAAGCGACATGATCACTCAAGCGTCTATCACGTATGGCCATTAACTGACTGACTGACTGGTGTCTTCTCGCACTGCGTCATTGGCGATGCAGTCTATGTAGGAGATGCCTAGGATGGTTCTACGGATTCTCGTTTCTTACGCAACGAACAATACTCCACAGTGACCCACCGAGGAATATGGGCTGTGAACTAGCCTAGTAAAAAATGCTATGTGCCATACGTGATACATGCTTGGGCTATCGGGCCTCCTTTGCTTCATGACTGCCTAGATAGCAGGCTGCCATTTCTTTCTTTGGTAGACTGGTTGCCATCCAGGGCTACAGGACCCAGTTTGTTCTACTGAGAAAACCTATAGCTAGTGGGAGAAAAGACGGATTCATACTTTTCCCAACCTTTTTTGCACGTAAGTGAATGTAACGAACTTGACTGAAATTCTAATTCAGCTCTCCGATTTCTCCTTCCGAGCTATTATTTATTACACCAGACCGCGCATCTAGGCTAATCCAGTAAATTATTACAAATAAATTCGATTTCCACTGGTTGGAACACATCTATGATTCCATATCACGTCATTATAACCGATATGTCACCGTATGCAATGCAACCATATCAGAGGTGTCTGTGTCTAGATAACCTGACACACCTAAGCTCATTGCACATAAGTTCTGAAATGAGAATTTTCCTCCTCCTAGACTGATTACCAAAGTTAAAGAGTTAGTCTTCCCTCTTATTTACATAGCTTCGAATTTACAATTTTCCTATTTCATAACCGGCTGCCTCACTAGATAATTTAACCTAGTGTAATCCAAAACTGGAGGAATATGGATTTAAGTTCAGCTTTTTTTGCCGGCATTAATGTGAAATGAACGAAACAGATCCTCTCTTGAGGCTGCAGGCAATTAAAAAATAAGCCGTAAGCAAGAGAGAGTAAAGGCGAGAGACGGCAGAAGCAATTAAGAAAACAATTGGGAGCGTGCAAACAAGTGAGATAAAAGGCGTGACCAGGTGAGAGAGAAAGAGAGAGAGAGAGAAAGAATAAAAGCAGGCCAGTACGGACAGAGAGAAGAAAAGATATCCAACTTGAGTGATACACACATACATAATCTCAAGATAGTTTTCTGAGTGATACGCTATACAGTCTACCTATTTTTTTATTAGCCTGAAAATGAAATAATAACTACAAGACATAATATCAAAAGCTTTCCTGAATAAGTAGAGATGTTAAACTTGCCAAGCTTTTAAGCAGTTGTTAGCAAATTTATTCTCAACTTGGCGATCCATAAATCTACTAGTAATAGTAAAACCAAGTAATTCGTTTTTCCTGAGGAATACAGTATCTAAGAGGCAATCTTTTCTCGGAACATTTCATTCTCAATAAAGAATTCGCGAGAAGAAATATCGCAACGACCAAACGATATCTCCAAGGTTTCATGTCTATAAGGGTGGTGTGTCTTCCAAGATTGTAGCAATAAAAAACTTACATGGCATTGGAAGAATGTTTTTATTATCGTTTTGGCTTAAAAGTAAAAAGCGTTTAAAATGGAATAACCACTCTAAATATTTTAAAAGGGTGTGAATTTATAAAACGAAATGACTGGTTGTCAAACCGCAAAAAATAATGACTGAGTGCACCGCCAAAAAACAAAATAATTCCTTGAAAGCTTTCTGGCACGGAAAGGAAATATTCTGACTCAAAGGTTATATTTTGTTTCATTTTATTATATCAACTGATAAGAGTTGGAGAGTCAAGCGATGTGAATGTGTCGAGGGATAAACACGAAGACCACTGGAGTGATGAACTTATTTGTAAACACACACCCATACGTGTATGTACGCGTGTGTAAAAAATTCAGATATGAATATAACTTATACATGAAATAAATTATGAATAAAGACAAAACGAAAGTGTTTATTTACGAATGCATTTCGTCAACCACAATTTTGATCTAAAGAATCCTACACTTATTAAAAGTAGTCTTAACACCATTTTGATAGTTCTTAAATTTAATATAGAAGATGATGATGATGATGATGATGATGATGATGATGATGATGCTATTCTAGGTAGAAATCATGACTTGCACTTTAATTGGATTTAAGTGAGGGAGAGTTGCTCATGGTCGTCAGCCGAAACACTCTCTTCCCATTCCATCTGGGTCCTGTGGCACGACATAGGCGGGATTCACCGGAGACAGTCAGGAATGCAGTGGATGGCCAACAGTGATATTGTTTCAGGGCTCTATCCTAGGCCCGTCGCTCTTCCTTATTTTCATAAATGACCTCCCAGACGAGATCAAGAGCCAAGTAGGCATCTACGCAGATGACACCACAATTTACTTTCATGGCTTCTGCTCCAACGAACTTAAGTCACTGGTGCCTCCGCAACAGGTGTTTACTCGTGCAATCAGACTGGCAACCCATTCACAGTTAGATCAACCAAATGCAGACGACAATTCTACTCCTGCAGCTTTTTTTTCTTGCACTTCCCGCCCGTGGAACTCGCTTCCTTATTCTTGCTTTCCTGACGGCTACAACCTCCAGGAATTTAAATGCAAGGTCAATACTCATCTCTTAACCACTTGACCCTAGTTCTTTCTTCACCACCATGACGCAGGTGATTCACCACCTTGTATATCCTTTCCTTTCTCTCCACCTCTGCAACTGTCTCGCTCTTCTATCTAAGTTTTACTCTTATTTAGCCCCCTGCACATCAGTGGCGCTACCGCCTTGCTCGGAGTGATATGATTAAAAAAAAACAAAAAAAAACTGTGCCCTGAATGCGCTCTACAGCGCTTAGGTCCTATTATTTGTCCTATTATTTAACCCATAACTGGAGGGAAGGGACATCCATCATATATATATATCCTTTTTAATACATATAAATACTAATAAATTTATTACAAATACGCCTAAATATATAAATATACAATAAAATGGAGTGTGTGTAGGCATTAATTTTTCATTCATGCAAACGTGGCTGAAAGCCAAAGAACATTTTTTTTCAAATTTCATTTTTTAATGGTTCCTAAATTGAAAATCCCGAAATAAAACACACCGATATGTGAAGACTTTAAAATAACTGAAGCATTAATATGTGACGCTCAAAAACTACCAAAGAAAACGCAAAGCATACACTTTGACAAAACCCTTAGCAGAAAAAAGATTTGATAACGGGTTATAAACATTGAAATCAGTCAGCACATATTGAATAAGGTTCAAATTCTTGCTGGAGAACAGAAAAATACTCCGAACCGTAGAAATATTTTAAATATCATGTATGACTTTTAATGATCTTCAATCGTACAAGAATTTATAACTACAAGATAGATAGATAGATAGATAGATAGATAGATAGATAGATAGATAGATAGATAGATAGATAGGTAATGAACAGAAGCTGCGATAGATAGATAGATAGATAGATAGATAGATAGATAGATAGATAGATAGATAGATAGAAAGAAATGGGATTCTGCAATATAATTCAAGTAATTTCAATGTGGAGTTATCATTTACACTATTTAAATGCGGACTATTATCCTCATTATTTGTTGTTAAACCACCGTTTCGTTTGTTGTACCCTCCGGCCTACATTATGTGTTTATCGACCCGAGTAACCTACAGGGAATTCCTAACTGAACTCTTTATATTGTTCCGGACTATTGTCATCATCTTTATTGCCATTATTACGACGTTTCGGCCTTTGTGCGCTCTGGCTTTCTTTCTTTTACTAAGAATTTTGATCACTGCGGTATATCATTCTCATTCCATCTGCGATGCTACATCTATTAGTTATCTACCTTTAACTTCAACGTAACTCTGTAGCCTGGGATTGAATTCACAACTCACAACGGGTTTCGAGGGTCATTGTGGGAGTTGGGATTCTAGATTCTGGTTAGATGGGGGATGGCAAATTGATCTGTGACCCCGGTCAGATTTTTATTAACACCTGGAAGGTGGGTGTGCGGTTTTGAGCCGGTCGCATAACTGGATTCCACCACTTGGCCACGTCTTTTGACCGGTGGGAGTTAGTCAGTCAAATGGGAGAACAGAGACGACACGCTAAAATGTAACAAAGGAATACTTATCTCTATATATTTGATAAAACCGCAATGAACACGCACACTACAGAATTGTAACCCCGCAAAGAACACGCACCCAACAGTTCGCAAAGAGCTGGAAGCTATGATAAGAGTTTGACAATAATAGCCAAACGCAAAATACCTGCTAACGGTCCTAATAATATCAAAACACATTTGTACGAAAAGTTCAGGAAATTTTGATAAGAACCCAGGAAATTACTTAACACCATAGCTAAGGAGCATAAGCTTTCATGGTACTTTATCAGGAGAATTGTACAGGAGGACATTCAATACAAACCATATGTGATACAGAGAGGCCATTTCATGTCTGTATACACAAAAGATAACCGCGCAAAGTGCTTACTGAGCAAGTTGAATGATAAAGAGCCAGGAATGCCTTGGTTTTCTCTGAGAAAATATTTGATCGCGACCACATAGTCAAACAAAGTAATGATCCTAGAAAACCTAATGATTTTATCAACGAGAAAGATGTCATGCCTTCTCACTCCTTTCTTCAAGAGTTAAGGGTCAATGTTGCCGACTATAACGAGGTTTTAGAGAAGATTGTGAGACACTGGATAAAGAGTGTGAGCAAAGGAAGACCATTAACCTACTAACAAGCCTCTGTGCTGTCTCATCCTCAACCAAAAGGTTACTTATATTTAGAACCCAGAAGTGATGGCTTAAATCTCCAGGATATATAATGAGAAAAGTAAGATTAGAAAATTCGACACTCACAAAACATAACGAAGTCAAGCAGGACAAAGGGAAATAGTAAGTAACCAACCGTAAGCGCTTGTATAAACTGGTGTCAGAACATGAAATGGAAGGGATAGCATTAAGACAAACTGGCTAAGGGCTACAAAGGACGCTATGTTGTGGAGAGCTAAGATCACACAAGTTCTGAAGGGACACGGCACATAGAAATTTATCAATTGCAGATTGGGCACCTCGACTTGGCGCAATGGTTTGCAATTCTATCTCGCTAGAACCTATTACAACTGAGTAGTGAGTTCGATCGTCACTGGGTACCCTATACTTTCGGCCTTGTGTCACATCTTAGCGGCGTTTAGAAAATCAATATCAATCACCGATATAAATATATGCTTATAGATTCAAATATTTTTAAAAAAATCCCATTTCGAGATCATACAATCAAAAATTAGATGACAAGTCGTAAACTCCAGTGACCTTGATCCGTATTACCATATGTGTCAGATTTGCTCTTTATGACTTGAATGTTCCCGTTGCTTCACAGGAGAGTAAAATTAACTTGTATTACATTGCTGGTATGGTTTGTCCTAGATGTTTCAGAATCACAGAATTTTGTCGAACTAAGATACTTCACAATATGATGATGAAGCATTAGCATTTACTAGTGAAAACTAACAAAGATGGTCATCTTGTCCTGCGAAGACCATCAAAGAAACTATCACTCTTTTGACTGAATCAGCCAACAACAAAATTTTATTAGATTAACGCACAAAACTGTACCACTTGGATTTATGATTACATTCGTCGTTTAGGAGAATTTCGTGACACGCGACAGCGATGCTGAAAGCGAGACGTAAATCGTTTTATTCAGACAAAAATGGCAGCAGATTTGAGGGGTGAACAAAAGAGGCTATCATTTTTTGTCTTCATATCTGAGCAGCGGTTGATTCCTTTTCTGAATAATTTTATCTGAACTTTACTAATATCTTTATTTGAAAGAGTTTCTATGTACGTCTCAAACAAGTGGCGCTGTTTTGGTCTTGCTTTCGCAGGAAGAAATTCTCTGTTTTTGTCAGCTAAGATGATTTTAGAATTATTGAATTTCACCACGGTATCAAAATATGGCTTTTCCCTTAATTTTCTTCTCGATAAATTGTTTTAGTATTTTATTAATTTTCGATTATTCCACTACATTTTATGCAGTGCAAGGGAAACCTAGCATGCAGAAAATACAGAAAATAATACAAATAATTTTTTTTAATCCTGTCACCCCAAGCAAGGCATTCCACTGCCACTATAGCGCAGGGGGTTATATAGAGCGATTGGGTATAGGAAATGTCAGAAGGACGGTGATAGACGAGTTAGGATGTACATAGGGAGAGAGTTGGAGAGAATGGGTGTGAGTTAGTGTGTTAGTAGATGTCTATTGACCCTACATTTAAACTCCTGGAGGTTGTAGCCGTCGGGGAAGCAAGCATGCGGAAATGAATTCACAGGCGGGAAGTGCGACAAAAGAAGCTGTTGGAATAGAAATTGCGGTTACATTTCATCGGTTTCACTGTAAAAGGGTGGAACCTAGTTGCCAATCTATTATCTCGTGCAAATTCACACTTAGGAGGCACCACTGATTTAATTTCATCAGAGCAGAAGCCATGAAAGTATTTATAGAAGAGGCACAGGGAAGCCACGTCACGCCGGTGGGAGAGATACTGCAGACGGTCAGCCAAGTCGGTATCAGTCACATTACAGATTCTTCGCTGTATTTTGTCAAGAACCCTGAGGAGAATAGCAGGGGCACCCGACCAGATGTGGCAACAGTATTCAAAACACGGGCAGATGATAGATTTATATAAATGCAGGATAGATTCAGACGGAAAGAATTTCCGGGCCCTGCACAGAAAACCGACTTTCATAGCAGCGGATTTAGCAATGGATTCGACGTAGTCATTCCACTTGAGATCCGCTGAGAGTGTCAGGTCAAGCAGGCGTAGTATTCTACTCTCTGGGAGGTGTGAATTTTACACGAACATAAATATGCTAAAAGCTAAAACAGCTTTCCTATTTGAAATATTGGTCTTTTACTGGATGTATGTGTCTACTCCAGGTGCTGAGAGCAAAAAGACAGATACTTTAACTTTTTCTGTTTCCTGTTTCTTTCCCCTCCGGAAAGCGGACATATATTACTCTCCACTTTTTATTTTATTTTATTTTTTTAGCTATAAACAATTTTTCCACATAATATCTCTCCAAATTCCTCATCAGGTAGGTTACTCATTTTGTACTTTCAATATGTCCTTCTTCAAGCTCCCTTTACTTATTATGCGTTCGAGAAATTTCAACTGTTTCCTTCTAAGTGTCCGTTTTGTTCCTAATTTCTTTAAAACTTCCTAGTTGCTCAAATTTCTCTTCCATAATATTTTCAACATTCTTTTGTAGAACCATATTTTCATCAGTTAAACTATTTCATATTCCTCTGTGAAGAAATTGTCCAGTATTCACTAGTCTCGAGAGGGATTGATATTACATAGCAGTCAAACACTTGTCTTCTTTGTTTCTAACAAAAGTATCGTACTTCTTAATACTTGGCTTAGCTTTAGAAAAGCATATTTTGCTATTCCAATACACTATCTAAAAAAATTAAATATAACGTTAAAAGGTTGAAATTAATATGAGAAGGTTGAAATAAATATGAAAGATAAAACACATGGATGAACGTTTTTAGCGCCTTTACTCACAGACTAAATATTTAATAATTTTATTTTTATATTTTGTATCATTTATTTTTATATTTTGTATGTAAAATATTTTTACATTGCAAAGGGTTTAGCATAGGCCTAAGAAAACCCTAACCTTGATCCTCAAGGATACATGGTAAAACTTCGAGACTTATTTCAGTAAAGAAAATACGTCCTTCAGGCCGGCAAATACGGTATATGTTACGTTATCGATTGAACAGATATCTTAACTATGAATACCTTTATATATTTATTTGTAAATACCTAAACATGGATATATATAAATACATGTGTGTTAATATCAGTAGGTGCTCAAATCTTATTAGTCCGAAGGAAGAAAGACAAAAAAGTGAAAAGTATTTGAATATCTGAATTTTCAGGGACTCTCAGAGATGTCAAAAACACTCTTGCAATATATATATTTGTCTTAGTTTAACTGATGAAATCAATGAGAACATAAAATAAGCTTTATCTCTGGTGAAACGCGTTTTTAATTAAAGAACTTTACACTTTATCTAATAATCTTTATATATACATACACACACACACACGCACACACACACACACACACACACACACATATATATATATATATATATATATATATATATATATACATATATATATATATATATATATATATATATATATTGTGCGTGTATTTAGGTAGCATTTCTCATTGATGTTTCATTAAATAATATAGACAAGTTATTTCTATTTATTTTATATAATTTGTTTTATATTGTCTGATAAACTTAATAGCATTATCGTTAAATGATGAAAGAAAATCACAATATTGATTCATAATTTATTTTATAATCCAATCTAAGCTTTTGGCTTACATAACCCATTTTCAAAGATGTGGCATTACATTATAGTATACCAAATCGAAAAGAATAATGACAATAATAACATTATGTTTTATTGACATGGAAGATTTCCAAATAACGACAAACTCGTGCACACTGTCATTATTGTCATTATTGTCCTTGGATTGTTATACTATAATGTAATTTGACATCTTTGAAAGTGACTTATGTAAGCCGAAAGCTTAGATTGGATTATGAAATAAATTATGTGTCAATAATGTGATTTTTTTCATCATTACTCTACAATAATGTACTCCTATATTCATCATGTATGTACCTAACCGTCGCCAAATTACTGATAATACAAAGTGATAAAATTAAAAACAAAATGGAATAATACTCGATTAGATTAAAATAAAAATATTAAAAAATATAAACTTTTTAAACATAAAAATATCAAGAATATCAAAAGACATGTAAATGTATCAGAATGCAACAGCTGGCCGACCAACTATTGTGTTCTGGTCCACTTCATGACTTGTCGTCTACCAAATGGTGTGTCTACTTACATTTATATCTTGGTCAGCGTATGAACTTCCAAGCAAACCCTCGTATATATATATATATATATATATATATATATATATATATAATATGTTTCATACGTTCCTAGATAGATAGGCTTTATTTACGTCAATATAAACAAACGTGTATTTATTAATCTTTACAGAAAAAGGACCAAAGTCTGAGTATGAGATCGAAAGTCAAGCAATATCTTCCAGTCAAATAAACAGTGATATGCATCGATGAACGAAGGAAGAAGTCATTTCTTAATAGCAACGTTCATAACCGGTCAAATATGTTATATCTTGCAAGTGAGCCCCAGACAAAGTTAGCTTTGTGATGAACAAACAAAAGTTCGAATATAAATATTCTATGTGGACAAAAGTTCTCAATGCACACTTTTTTGTCGGAAAAACTAGAGATGATACAAAGTAAAAGAAAAAATAATTAAAAGAACAGTTTTTTCAATTAAAAGATATATTTAAACGTTTACAAACTGTATATATATATATATATATATATATATATATATATATATATATATATATATATAACGTTTGAAGGAACCCATTAAAACTATGACTATTTATAACCAACCAATCAAAACTATAACTATTTTTGTGAGGTCTTCTTGGTAAAGTATATACAAATAAATATGTTGATTTTATCAACACACGTCTTCATTTAATAATTACAGAAATAGAACATCCCTATCAAAATATTTTTGGTATTTAAAATAAACAAATAAACTCTCACATTAAATTGAAAATTTAAAAAAGAACTAGAGTATGTAATTTTTTAAACAACACATGCCCCTTTTGTCTATATGAAAAATTATATATTATTAAATTTCTTAAAAATAAAGATCTATTATATAAACATAAGGAATTAAATGTCATTTGTAAACATTACAAAATGTTCACTTTAGAATATGGTTAAAAATATTCTTCAAAACTATCCATTAACTTACATATACCCAATAATTTGTTTTATGTTACGATACAATAATAGTTAAATAGGTATTAAAATAATTTAATAGTTATTAATATTTTAATAATAAAATAGATATTAAAATTTTATATTATGATATAATAGATTTTAAGATAATAAAATGGATATTATAAATTTTTAATGGTTAAAAGGATATTAATTTTTTTTACAAATTAGAGTTTATGAAAAATTAGAATAAAATGCATTTTGAATCGAAATAAAAAGAGTATACTTAGTCTCAAAGGTCTCTTTTAAGTCAAATCAAAAATATAAAATGTTTTCTTTTTTCTTTCTTTTTTTATTTTAAAAAATGCTGGGCTACATAAAAAAACTAAGACAATAATCTTGTAACAATAATTGATACATTAACGAAAATGCAGTCTAGTCAGGGGTTTTGATCAATTAACACTATGCCCGTTAAGATTAAAAGAAGAAATAATGAATTGCATCTTCAACTCCATTGCATCTACTATCCAAAACAATTTATCTCATGTAAAAAACACACACATAGTAACAACCTCGAAAACTATTACAGACATTGTCAATCTAAAAAAAACGAAATCATAATTATGGACAAGCAGGTATATACAAAATAAATTGCCAGAATTTACATCCATGTACATCGGAGAAACAAGTAGAAATCTAAAAAAAAATTAACACAAAAGAGACATCACTAATAATAATCTGACGAATGCATTAGTGATTCACAGAAATAAATTCGACCACAATTTCGATTTAAAAATGCCACACTAATAAAAAGAGTAAGCAATTTGTTCAGAAGGAAAGTTCTCGAGAGCGCCGCACCCCAGTACTACCAAAATGTCAACCTCACCTTTTCTTATGAAAATGATACTGAAACAGACTAACATGCATAATAAAAATTCCAAGACAAAATAATTGAATTCCCTTCATTTTAATATCTCGTGACATTGCTCTACACATGAAGGAGTTCTAAAAATAGAATATATTCTGTTAATCTTTTTAAATGATTTGTGAGCTTTTTTATAGTTTCCAACACTCTTTGTTTATAGATACGTTTTTTTTTTTTTTTTTTTTTTTTGCCTTGATAAAGCCCATCACAGAATGAAACGCGTAAGCGTAAGCGAGTTTAATACAGTTTTCCTCTTGTCTTCTTTTATTTAACTATCCTGTCCTTTATCTCAGATGAAAACTGAGTATATATATATATATATATATATATATATATATATATATATATATATATATAAGGTACTTTAGTTTTAATTCGACGTTTTTATGACTTAAATCGTTATTATTTGGTGGACACTCGCATTTAAATTAGATGCTCCTTTTTATTTTAAAACAGTTAACCTTTTATATAAAATCTTCATAAAAAAATTTAAATTTTTTAATTTTTTAATCTCGAATACCCAGAATGATAGGCGTAATACACACAGTTTAAAATAGAAATGGCTATCTCTTTCAAATACGAGTGTCCACTATAAGAATGTCTGAAATAATACTAATAATAATAACAATATATATAGCGGCGGTGACGGAATCCCAGTCATAGTACTGAAGAAATGTACCCCAGAACTCTCCTCTGTCCTCTCTAAACTCTATAACCTCTGCCTATCTGCTTCCTGCTTTCCTGCCTGTTGGAAGTCCTCCTGCGTAGTTCCTATATTTAAGAATTCTGGCGAAGTTTTCGAAGCCATTGTCAACGCTGAGGTGATTCAGCATCTCATGGCCAACGGGCTTCTCTCTGACAAACAGTACGGGTTTCGCTTCATTCCCGACAGTTACAATCTCCAGGTGTTTAAATGTAGGATCAATAGACACCTCCTATCACACTAACTTCCAATTATTCTCAGAACACTCTCATCTACCCAACCCTCATTCTCGGTATCCTTACCCGCCTATCACCCACCCTCTGACATTTCCTATATTTAATCATCCTTTCTCCACTCTACGTAGCCCCCTGCGCAGTAGTGGCAGTGACATGCCTTGCTCGGGGTGAACCGCTTATAATATATATATATATATATATATATATATATATATATATATATATATATACTTGAACAAAACAGACGTCATAGTACACCATACACCTTAGAATTCTTTCGGTCAACACATTATCAGAGGTGTACGTTGGCAAAATTAAAAAAATAATCAAGGACACAGTAATATAACGTTTGAGAACGGAAGTTAGAACTCGATTAAAAACAAATTTTAATCAAAAGTTAATTAAATATAAGGGGGGAGTAAAAATAAACTTCCACAAGAGTAATAAAACAGAAACAAAGATCTCACAAGTCATCCAACAAATGTTAGGAGCGAATAAAAGTGCTCTTTTTGTCTGCACAGACTACTCCACTTAGCAACAAATATCTAACCAACGATGTAATATATAAAGCTACTGTAATAAATAACATTAACACTGAAGAAAAGAATTACAAAAGCCACAAAAGCCACAAACAATCTTTAGAGAAAAATTTAACAATTAGAAAACGTTATTGAAAACAGAAAGATACTTAAAAAGCATAACCTTCTCAAAATATATATGGAGCACTAAAATGAAATGGGAAATAATAAAAAAGAACAGCTCCACACAATAGCAATAGCAGAAATTGCTAATTGTTTTCGGTGGAAAAATTTGCAATAATCACTGTTAAAAATGTTTCTATCACCAAAACGTTCATCAATTTACATTAAAAACACAGACAGTTAACACCCACAACGTAAACGTGCACTCAGATGTAAACACACAGTCAGGCGTGAGCGCGTGGGTACGCGAGGGCGCACAAAGACATAAGTTCATGCACACACACAAACATTAAACCGTCACCCTTAAATCCAAGTGGTCATCACGCCACAAAATAATAAATTACCGAAAATCCAGCACTTCTTAAAAATCATCAGAAAACCAGAAGATAACGAAAGAAAGTAGAAAAAGTAACAAAAAAGAGAAGACAATAATCAGATGAGATGACATTAACAAAGAGAAAAAAATACACTAATGACTTACACACAAAAGTAACAAATAACACCAGTTCTATAACAGTATATAAGCATACAAATATTGAAAAATATCAGTAGAAAAACCGGATAAGACTGATGAGTGAGCGTATTCTTATACGTTCATGAAACTTCGAAGTCGGTATAACGGAAGTGACATTTTTTTCTATGCTAATTCTATTAATGCCCCACTTACATTTCTGATAACGAACACTTTATTGCAAAGCTTGCTTGCCTGAAATGCCTTTCTATCTGTGTAACATTTCTCTGTGACAGTGGTAGAGAAATATTAGAATTATTAATATTATCTGCACAATCAGTTAATTATAATACATTGTTTACAAGCCATAGAAAAATTCTGAAGCTACGTAAATTTTCTGCAAGGAACAAAGTCAATGTTATTTACGTCTTGCTATTCATTTTCAAACAACACAGTGGCTATGAAAACCAAAATTCTTAAAATAAACGAATATGAGGGACATCGTTTTTGTATCTTTTCTGACCTGTAACATCTTCTTATCGTCCGGTTTACATTTCTTCCTGTTTTTTGTTTTTTTAACTGGAGCAGTGGTTTATCTATTGTGGAAAGAGCTCTTATTTTTGGTTGGGGTATAAAATCGTTATCATCGTTTAAGGCAAAGCTATGAATATGAACATGATGAACATGAGCAAACTAAAATAGATAAGAAGTGACGGATGTATGCAGAATGATAGATAATATGTTCTACGATTGAAGGTATGGACACAACAAAATAAATCCTAAAGTCAGTTATTTCGCCATAGATTTAAAAGAACGTGAACGCGCGTAGCTTTCCACAATTTCCTGTTCTTTTTTGTTCTAAGCAATATTTGTCCCTTTACTATCCTTCGCTGCCAGTTTCTGTTCTGCTATGCATTTACACGGGATCATTAGGTAAATGTTTCCCTTGCTTTTAAAATGCCTTCCGATGGCCAACTTTATTTTTTACTCATTATGGGAACCAGAAATCTCAGATGCCTCTTTCAGTCTTTAAGCATAAGTATTTACATTGTTCTGACTATTATCCTTATGTTTTTTTGTTTTGTTTTTTTGTTTGTTTGTTTGTTTTTGTTTTATTTATTTATTTATTTATTTATTTATTTTTTTTTTTTTTTTTTGTAATACAACATATTGCTAACGCTAAAACCTTCTTCAAGATATGCGTTGGAATTTTGAATATGATAATAAAAATGAGGAAAACAGTTACAGTTGCCTCATCTCAGAAATATAGATAGAACTGTTCTACATTTTTCTTAAAACTTCTCAGTATCCTTCTGTAGAGCTACATTTCTGTTGCTTCAAGTCTCCTCTTTATCTCTTCAGAAAATGTCCAGCGTTTACTACCATAAAAGAAAGATTGATAAATTATTAAAACTCTTTCCAGATAGTAAGATTACTGTACTTGCTTGATTTATTTTTTATGCATTGTGCCAATTCAGAACGTGAGCGGTCATGACTCTCCGCAACTTCCTGCCCTTTGTAGCACTTAATAATGTTTTTTTTTTTGTTATTTCTCACAATCCCTGTTCTGTCAACCATTTACACAAGCTCGTTAGTGAGGTTATGTACTGCATTCTTTTGCGCCCTTCTTACTTTCAATATGTCCTGTGAGTGTCAAATTTTCGAAGCTCGCTTTCTTCATTTATGCGCCGTATGAATTTCAGAATTAACTTTCTAGCGCTACCTATAAATATCCTTTTTTTCGTAATAATGAATGCTTGACTATAAGCAAGCGCTCAAAAATAACAGCTGAAGTTATTGTATTAGTTTAGTTAAAAGCTACTGACATCATATAGCATAATTAAAACTTCTAAATGGAAGGCGGAAAAGTGGTATAACGTGGGATATACCAAAATCAGTGTACACACTGTGTTCAAGTAAATAAGTAGCAAACGGAAGGTAGATAGATAGATAGATAGATAGATAGATAGATAGATAGATAGATAGATAGACAGAAATAGTGTAGACATTGAAAATCAACATTGCATGGTGAGAGAAGATTTCCTGTTATCTTCATAAGAACGCTTAAGTCGTGAAACTGACATTCCATATCCAGTATAATTTATGTGTCGACAAACGCTCAATCCCAAATATTGAGTATTTTTCTTAATAAATATAACACATTTTAAGATATCTACTATTGCATTCACCTACGCACAAATACCATTGTGAAAGGTATTAATCCCTCTCTTCCCTCCGGTTATGGGTCAAATAATAGGACTGCTTGGGTTCTATAGCCTTGGCTGGCAACCAGTCTACCGCAGAAATTAATGGCAACCTACTGCAGGATAAACTTTTGCCCAGTCAGTCATGTCTCTTTTGAAACATGATCGCCCAAAGCGTGTATCACGTATGGAACTTAACTGACTGACTATACCCACACGCATATATAGACATATAATGAACAGACCGAGATAGATAATGAACAGACCGAGATAGATAGATAGATAGATAGATAGATAGATAGATAGATTCAAAGATTCAAAGTACTTTAAGCATCTATTACCACACATTCTTATTGTTTTCGTGCATTTTGTTGTTTTTCTCTCGGGTCTTTATTCTCATTACGTTTAATTTTTTTTCTATTTATTTTACTATGTCACGCTTTTTCTTATTTCTTGTTTTTCTTATTATTTTCCCTCCCTCGCTTATTCCTATTCCGTTTCCTTTCTTTATTTTCTATCTCTTCCCTTCCCCATTCTCTTGTTTATTGTTCTTTCTTCTCAATCTCACCCTGCTGTGCTTTGATGCGAGAACAAATCTGTCAACATTTCAACCTCATTTGTTTATTATTATTTTCCAAATCTTGTTGTGAGATAATATTTTACTCATTTTTTCGTGCTTTAAACTTTGTAAATCAAAGTTTGCTTTTTCTTGAAACATGGCGAATCCTCTGGTTTATTACATTATCTGCAATACGACTTTTTACATATTCTATAAAACAAGTTCCATAAATTCAATAAAATATCTTGAAGTAAAGGAGAGAAAGAGATTTTTCTTTTAATGTAAATTGTCGACAAAGGCCAAACAGTCTTTTCTCTTTAAATGCAGTAAATTCAAGAACGACAGCAGTCCACCTACAGCCATTCTTTGTCGTCTTAAGAATATATAAACTGGAGTATCAGAAACAAAGACAGACGCTTGTTTTCAACATTTCCGTCTTGTAAAAATGGACTTGTCCGGGTCACCTACTTGTGACAATGTCAATTTAAATAAATGTTTCTAAACATTCTGTAAATATAACAGATGCACAGATAGTGTGATATGTACATCCATATATATATCACTTGACCTGGAGATTGCGTTAAAATCTCAAACAGATTGTCACCACTCGGTGTTGCCATCAGTGTCCACACACACACACACACACACACACACACACACATATATATATATATGTGTGTGTCTGTGTGTGTGTGTATGTATGTATGAGAGAGATAACGAAAGACAGAAAGAGAGAGATATATGACTCAAGTGTATTTAAACCAGAAATATCGAACGAAATAAAAAAAAAGTGCATTGTAATCAATCATATTTTTTAATTTACTCTATAGAATCAACACAAAATAAAATAATAGCAAAGCAGGAAGATATGATAAAGCTTTCAATGAATATTCAATAAAATGAAATGGAAAGACATCTAGAAAATCAAATAAAATATAATATGATCATAAGAAGAATATTTTTAAAAAGAATACATTTAGTTCAATATTCATTCATTGTAACGACGTAAAAATGCGATTATGACGAAAAGAGAAATTTCGTAATGCGAAAATGTATTGAAAGTGCATTAACTTCAGACTCTTCTGCAGTAAATTTACGTCCAGAATCAGATAGATAGATAGATAGATAGATAGATAGATAGATAGATAGATAGATAGATAGATAGAACGTGAGTGAAGTGCGTGGAGAGAAAAGTTTAATTTTAACTTTCCATATACTAAGTTTAAATAAAAGCCTTACATTTTGTCCTTCATCGCCTTTATTATTAATATTTAATTATTCCACATTCTATTAACATTAATTTTATGAGGAACATCTGCTTCATGCTAAACACAATCATCATCCCGACCATTGCATTTAGGAATTAAGTGAATACTTTTATATTTACATATGCTCTATCTTTGATATATATATATATATACACATGTTTGGGTTAGCGTGTAAATGTTTGTTTGCATGCAAACACATCACAAATACTTTAACAAAAGAAAACTAAAGGTGTAACTGTAGGTTGTTCAGACCTTGTCAAAGCATCTCCTTAACTGATAAAAGTAGTGTTACGCACAAACGCTCAATTAATTGATGTTTGATCAAGCATCCAAAATGGCTGCCGTCTTATTTCCGTTTCTCGGCGTTCAAACAAAATAAAAGCTCCCCTCCTTCTTCATGAAAATCCTTGGGGAATAATTTTATTCATTTTGACAATTTTTTTTCGTCGCTATTTATCGGAGTTTATCATTCGGCAAACATGATGTGAGTCTGTTTTCTCTTAATGACAAAATTTATGTAAAAGTCTCTGGTTTCCGTCAACCTTACAAGCATCACAAGGTTTGGTATTTTTTAAATTTCTATAAAGAACTGGTATATCGAAGTAGAATTCGCTAGTGGAACTTAAAAATTTCCAATGATGCTCGCTTCTTTGCATTAAAAAAATCACCAATAAAGTTTCTCTGTGAATGAATGCCCGTCAGAGCATAATATTAAGTAATTTTGCTCTTTCATGATTGGCTGATTAGATTTGCTCTTCTCAAGGCAAACTATGAATTTATACTGTCAAACCAATAGAGAGTTGTTATCTTGAACAAGGTTTAACATTATTGAAAGCATTTGTATGAATGTGACGGAGCCTAGCATTCTAGTTTCGTTTCAAATCATTTATTTTCTAAGGTAACATTATTTTTTTACATATATAGTTTTGCGATATCGGCCCAGTCAGAACTAAATATGATTATCGGACACACGATCTTGAAATAAAGTATATATATATATATATATATATATATATATATATATATATGAGTTGAATATGTGGATTGAAAAGATGCAAAGAGTAAGTAAAGTATACTGTTCCCCCTTTTATTAAACTTATTCTATTCATATATATATATATATATATATATGTGTGTGTGTGTGTGTGTGTGTGTGTGTGTGTGTGTGTGTGTGTGTGTGTGTGTGTGTGTGTGTGTGTGTGTGTGTTTGTTCATTTCATGTATCTTCTTAGAAAAATATGAGTCCTCTGGCCTATTTTTCGAACAAGATTTATCGAATATTCATGCCGGAATATGTAAATAAATATATTTATTGTTTAATAATAAAAAATAGAGCATCTACTCAAATACGAGTATCCATTAAAAATAGAGTTTAAACAAATAAATTAAAAATATGGCGGATTCAAGCCATTTCACACACACACACACACACACACACACACACACACACACACATATATATATATATATATATATATATAATTGCGTTGTATTTTTGTATTTAATTTTTCAAGATGAGAACACGTTGCACTAGTGTATATTTATCATTGTACTTAAATCGAAGAACCCCTGTGTGTGTATGTGTGTGTATGCGACCATAACAAAATTTACTTGTCCTAACACTTAATTTTTACTATCTCTTTCAAAGCAGTTTACACACTGGTTCACATATGATACTGCTCACAAAGTTTTGCAACAAAGCTCGTACGACCTTAACTAGAAATTCACTGAATTTAATCGGTCATTAATATATGACAGAGAAAAAGTAAGAGAAAGAGAAACAGATTCCTTTTTCCATTGGCCGAATATTTGGTTCAATTCAATGGTTTCTAACAAAATGAGTAATGAAGGTAGACACCTCTAGATCGTTTCACATAAATGCGGGGTTCTGCGCATTCTATCCTTGGACCTACGCTGTTACTTATCATGGTCAACGACCATCGTATTGTTATCAGTTTTCAACTAAGTATTTGTGCTCATGATACAACTATGTCTTCTTGTCTTAATAGAAGTATGACAGGTAGGACAAAGTAAAACTGACAGCTGCTCCCAAAAAATAAAAAATTCCAACCAGTTGTTTAGTAGGGCAAGAAATGGCTTGTAAATTCTACCACCTTCAAAACAAAACTGCTGTCTTTTAATCATCATAGAGAGCTATTTCTTTCCGTTCTTCAGCATGACCAGTGTTAATAGCCACGAGAGCAATTCATTGCACCTTCTTGTTCTCTAATTTTCTACTGCCCTAAAGAGAAATAATTGTCGAAACAATTGCTAGATCTGCTACCTGGAGATTCGGTTCACTATGTTGTATCAGACTGTTTTGCTCGCCAGAATCCCTCTTGTACATTTAAAAACCTACTATTAGTCTGTGACTTAAATATTGCAGCCATATCTGGTCTAGTCTAGTCTTCCTGCTATATATCTTCAGATTCTCAACAAAATCTAAATAAATTTCTGTAATATTATTGGTCTTGGCCTGACAAAACGGCTTGAATCACTTTCACACCGACTTGACATGACTTCCCTCAGTCATTTTTTATAAATATTTTAATTGCAATTTTTCTAATCTCTCCTTAATACCTCGACTGCATGAATTTGGATATGCGTTGTGGTACAGTGGATATCGGCTCGGAACGAGAAACCGGGGAGCCGAGTTCGAATTCCAGTTGAATCCATTGTATTCACTTACGCGCAAATACCCTCTTCCTTCCAGTTATGGGTTAAATAGCAGGACAGACTGGATTCTATAGCCTTGGTCGGCAATCAGTCTACCGCAGAAAGCAATGGCAACCTACTGCAGAATAATCTTCTGCCCAGTCAGTCATGTCTCTTTCGAGACATGATCGCCCAAGCGTGTATCACGTATGGCACTTAACTGACTGAATAGATTTCATCGTCTTACTGTTGAATAGCTAGATGTAACCGTAAGTTCTTTTCTAATAGTATCATTTCTTGTAGTTTTCACTTGTGGAAATCAGTCCCATTTTCCTGTTTCCCTGGAACACAAACCATCAGTTAAAGTTACATCGTTACTAACCATAGGTATATCATACCCGATTTTGAAAATATCAAAAAAATATTAAATATACATCTTTATTTGTAATATTTGTATGCAGGAACTTCAAAATTTGTACTTTGATTTAACATTAATACAAACTGAAAAACATATTATTTAGGTAAGAAAATCAGGAACTAAAAATTTAATTAAATTGTAATTAAAATGGCGTCATTTGCTCTGGGTACTATATACCCATGGTTAGTGTTCTTGGTTTAAAAAATGCAACGTCCACTGTTCTTGTTCTTTTATTGTCCTTTCATCTCACGTTTTCTCAATTTCTTTCATTTCTAGTCATCATTTTCTTGGGCTTAAATTATTAAAGAAAAAATACTTTGACACAAGAAAAGTCATGAGTATCTTGTGTACGATGTTAAGAATTGTGTTAAGTTTTAAAAAGAAAACACCAACGTTTATAAAAACGAACATTACAACTTGTTAATTTAATGCGAAGAAGAAGCAATTTGTAACAACCAATTTCATTGGATTTTTTTTTTCTTGGCACCGGAAAGTCACCGAAAAACGTGTTTCTGTTGGAAAATTTCCGCGCATTTGCTTCGTACATGATTCGTTTCTTTGTAAACTAAAAAGAAATAAAATAGCAAAATTACGTGCGTTATAGGCAATAACTAAGCTTTACTGAATCTGGCACAACGTCACAAATGTGAGACGCTCGGTGAGGATCATTACAAAACATTTTCTTCCAGACTTTCTGACTATCAGATATTGCAGAATTTTTATTGACTTCACATAATAAATCTTATTATAGTCAAGCTCTTTTTGGTAAAAACCACACACATATACACGAGAGAGAGAGAGAGAAAGGGTGAGAGAGAGAACTTTTGTTGAGGACCAACAAAAGTGTTTTAAGATTTATTACTTATTTCACATATACGTAGATCTTTTTTCTTAACTCGATTAATTTGAACGAATTATTCTTTATTTTCTGAGTACTTTCAAATTTCCTAAATTTATATTCAAGCATTTAATGTGTGTGTGTGTGTGTGTGTGTGTGTGTGTGTGTGTGTGTGTGTGTGTGTGTGTGTGTTACTAGAGTTGTCTTTCTAGTTATGCGCTATGCTTCATCAGTGGTTTTAAAGTTTTGCGTCTTTATTTGTTCATTAATGTCAGGTTTTTTCTTGTATCACGTCATCACGCGTTAATTTACAATATTTTTTTTTATTATGAAATATATTTATATTTGCTCCTAAAATGAATAACATATTTTTGATTTTTGAATATCTGTTCTTTTATAGTTATGGTTTATAGAATTTGTAATCATTTTTTTTTTTTACAATTCATGTAGTATAGTAGCTTTGTATTATGGATAAGTATTTCTCTGATGTTTTGTAGTGTTGTTGCATTTATTGACCATATAAGATGTATTTACTTATTATTTGTATTTTTTACGCATTACTCAAGTTTGTTAGTTCAGCCAAATATATAATCCAAATTATCTATAAAAAGAATTCAATTAAAAATTTAGTTAATATTTAAAGACTGTAATTAAAGGAACTGGAGTTTTGATATATCAGTTGCGAAACTCTTCGGTAATCATTACTACATAGCTTCTTTCCTATGTCTTGCATTATAAGAGTATTTCAGTTACAATATTCAGACGTTTTCCTACCGTCTAGCTATTAAGATTATCACTTTCATTATTTAGAAAGGCAATTTGAAAACAAGATTTAGATGATGACAACTCAGTTTCATTGAAATGCTTAAAAAATAAACATGTTACCCACTACTCTCTTCACGCAACAAAAGCTTTTGGTCTTAACGCAGCCTAACTGCAATATTTTTTCTGTTGCAGATATACGAGAAGTGACAAAATTTATTGGGACTATTGCTATGATAACAGAGCTATACTATGCAGAATTAAGCCATATGGCACAAATTGACCTTGAACAATGTCGAGCATACACACTAAGTTATAACGCTCTCGCTCATTTCCGTTGTTTATAGTAATTCTTGGAAGGAAAGTGTGTAGAGTGTGGTCGTCTCATCACAACACAGATGTTTCATCAGTGACCACGGCTTGCGCGGCAGTTTTTGGCCAAGTAAAACATTCTCTGGATCGGAAAACAATCATATTTTCAAGCTCTCACTCCTTGTGTCTTTTATATCTTAAAGGTTAAATCCTTGAAAGAAACAAGATTTCAAGACGTCTAGAAAATCCAAGCGAATGCGACGAAGCAGCTGCTTGTTATTCCCCAAAAGAAGTTTCAGGAATGTTTCCAACAAGAGAAACGACGCTGGATAAAGTGCGTAGCTTCAGAAGTGAACTTCTTCGAAGGAGATTACATGCTGATTTGATATGTGTTGCAGTTTCGTTTTATATAGCACCAGCCTCGATAACTTTTGATCTGACTTCGTATGTCACAAATTACACTTTTTGTTTATCTTTGTAGTAAGAATTCTAAGTTAGAATATATATATATATATATATATATATATATATATGTGTGTGTGTGTGTGTGTGTGTGTGTGTGTGTGTGTGTCTTAGACCATGTAAATCAACAGTCGTCTGTTTTATGAAGGTCAGTGACACCTTTTTCCACACACACTCAATCGTCTGCAGATTAATTTTTAATGCATTGTTGATGCATACGTATTTAACTATTTTGGGCTTATTCGTACAAATAAACTCTGTTTTATAATTTATAATTAGGATGGGACTCAACTCAGATGATGCTAGAGTAAGCTTTGTACTCAGTGTTACAAAAGACCATTAGAGGAGCTTGGTGCATCAGCGGATTGACCTGAACGATAAACTTTTCGATACCAGGGGCAGATTTGTTCCACGCAGGTTATCAATGGCTGTCCCCGACATGTATCAGCGTTTGGGATGTGCACGCGAAGGATGGGCGATGAAAGAGTATATATCCCCTCATCCGGGAGACTCACACATCCTTGTGTGAAGAAGAATCCACCCTCGGATTAAATCCCAAAGCTACACACCCATTCGCCGATATTAAATTATGTCCTGAGTTGAATAAACAACAATTTTAAGCATGATAAATTTTGTTCCCATTAGTCTGTACAATGACAATGTTACATACGTCTACGGGTATGTGTCGTATATCTTGCACAACTTAATAATTCTTATTAATTATATACTCAAGTTTAATCATAATTTTCTTAAATAAATGAGTTATTTTATTGATTTTTGCTATTTTTTTTCCAGTCTGGTCATTTGCGATCTTTATGAACAAGAGTGTTTTGTTGAAGAATTTTACGATTAAATTGCCTAATTATTCAAATAAAGCCATTTTCTGATCAAAGCATTTAGAACACAGCTGAAGAGCAAAAAGGTAAGCTGTGACACTTTTGAATCGTATATTTTAAAATGTAATAAATATCAGAAATTATAACATGTCATACATAGAGTTTTTAATCAAGTTTAACTCCTTATAATTATGGTATTTTCGCTGGTATCATTTATCGATGCACGAAAATCTCTCAACGAAAGGGCAGAATATATTAAGGATGCAGAGAAATAAAAATTGACTCTCAGAACGCTGGGTATCATTGCTTTAGATCACATACATATTTCAGTTTTGTTTTTGTTTTTTTAACAAAAAGTAATAAAATGAATAAGAAAAGTTTGAAACGCCTTTCGCTAAACTCATACAAGTCACAATACAGTATATTTGAGAACTGGAACTGGATTTATGGTCAGTTCGTAATTATTGTAACCGCTTCTAGTCTTCACAATCAACCAGGCTCAAGGCGAGTTAATAAAAAACAATCAATTTTTTCAGACATTATGTAAAAAAAAGTTACAACATTCTGGTTGGAGAGTCGCCAGAAATACTGCCAGACAGCTACACACACACAAACATACGCACACAGAGAAGAAGAAGAAGAAGAAGAAGAAGAAGAAGAAGAACTTAAAAACAAATGAAAATGTAAAAGGATAGACAGAGATAAAAAAACAACAGATTTGTCTTTTGTTCGCGTAAAAAAACAGTTTTATTCAAAATGGCTGGAATAGAAAAGACAAAAAGTTAATCGTGTCCGCAATCACAATACGAAATCAGTAATTATTTTTAGCCGGGAAAGAAAAACTATATTTAAAATATCCCCTTCTACAGAAAAGCTACCAGAAAAGAAAATGGATGGAAATATATCGACATTTGTATGTGCGTGTGTGTATACGGGGTGGTGGGGGAGTAAGAATTAAATTGAGAGCACGGAGATAAATAGTAAAAAACAAATTTAACAAAATAAATATTTTTAAAGATAATCTTTTAACCTTTCATGTACTTAATGCAGTCATTAGTACTAATCAGATGGATTAATTATAGGTGGATAAAGTGAAAATTTGATATCAAAATTCAGTTAGAAAATAAGCGACAGGAATATATATGACACGTGCATACCTACATACATACTACATGTTATAAAAGTAATGCATGGCATCTACATAATTAAGGAAAATGAAACAGAGAATTGGGAAATTAAAAGATTTTCGCATATTCTCTATATAAAATTTCTGATGAAGCTAAACAAATAGCGAAACTATTACACTATTTACAATGTTCGGACTGTTGTCCTTATCTTTGCTGTCATATTCACGGTCCGGACTTCTTCAGGTAATTGGAATTTCAAACAGAACCTTTTATTTCATCCAGCGGTGTAGATTGTTCTACTACATAAAATGCTCCTTTCGAATATCGCAGTTTCAGTTATTTATCTTTAATAACTCAACTCTTTAAGTGTATTTTTGTTCTTTTTGTTTTCCTCTGCTGTGGCTAGTTAGTGAACTCACAATTTAATGGATCAAGTCACTGGATTACTTCAATGAAGGCTTTTATCGACTGGGTCATGTGTTCTTGGTAAAATAACTAGGAGAGGCATGTCACGTGAAACTATAACACGGTGGATCATATAAAAGTTTCGGTCCAAAGACGAAAGACTAGTATGCAATAACAATACAATAAAAAACGTGGGTTTTAACTAAAAATGCATTAGAGAGGGATTGTTACCCAAATACACAAGTATATAAATTTATGAACTCAAAATCATATGGATGAAATGATTAATGCTTCTCCCTTTCGCACTAAAAAGTGTGAAAGCGAAGAATTGGAGACATTATTTCATAAATACTCATGTCTGGTGCAGGCTGAACTTTTAGAATCTTTAGGAGTTGATCACACAAATATTTCGAAACGTTTGAATGTATTAAGGATGATTCAAAAGTAAGGACATTGAGTGCCGTACAAGTTGAAACCAAGAGACGTCGAACGGCGTCTTGTGATGCGTGAACAGCTGCTTCAACGACAGAAAAGAAAATGTTTATTGCATTGTATCGTGAAAGACGATAAAAAGTGGATACATTACGATAACCCTAACCTTAGAAGATGGTAGAGTAAGCTCGGCTATGCATTAAAATCTGTGGCAGAGCCGAATATCTATGGTTCAAAGCTTCTACTCTGCATTTGGTAAGATCATTTTATTGAGTTGCTCAAACCAACCGAAACCATTACGGGAGATCACTGTCGATCACAATTTTTGACGTTTGAGCCAAGTACTGATGGCAAAAAGCCCGCTATACGAGCAAAGACACGACAAAGTGATTTTGCAACATGATAACGCAAGACCACATGTTGCAAAACGGGTGAAAACCTACTTGAAATGATTAAGTGAGAAGTCATATCTCACTCGCTGTATTCATCAGGCATTGCTCTCTCCAATAAACAATTGTTCCAATCGATGGCACATGGCCTGGATGAGCAACATTTTCATTAAGATGATGCGAAAAAATTTGTCGACTTGTCGTTAGCCTCAAAAGACGTGTCGTTTATCCGACGTTGAATTCAAATGCTGCCAAAAGAAATGGGAAAAATCAGTTGCTAGCAATGGACAATACTTTCAGTGACATGTTTCTAAGTTTTGTAAATAAAACATTTCTTTTCATGAATATCAGCGAAAACTTATTCAAGGTCCTAAGATAGATAGATAGATAGATAGATAGATAGATAGATAGATAGATAGATAGATAGATCGTGCGTCTTTGGGCAGCAATTGACCATTTACAAGTATTGTTGAATACCGTGCACTGTTTCTCTAGTTTTCGTACAAGGGGACGAATGGTTAATTCAAGATTGCGAAAACTGCCCATAGTTCTTACTCGCTGGAGAAATTTTGACCATTTTCTTGTCATACTCAAGATTAAAAGATTATAGGAGTTGTACGTCAGGATAAAATTATTAATATGTGATAATAAATTATCATCGTGTTATCAAATAAAGCCTTATGGCTTTATTTTAAGATATAACAGATAAAACTTCTGGATAGGGTTATACAATTATTTGGGTGATAATCTGTTCGTTAAATACAATATACGTGAACCCTAAGATCAACACCAACTGCCAACAATCTGTTTTCTGCTTGAATACAATGTTCAGACGGTTTTTTTTAAGCATAAAGCCGACCTCAGTGTTCACTTTTATATCTTTTTCCGCTGTATTGAGCATTTTTACGCATAAATATAGAATACGTTAAAACTATACTTTCATCAGATATATCTGATATGATTTATATCTGAGAAGAATTATTTGTGATTTCAAATGTCGATCAATAAAATTAGCCTACACAAAATAAATGCTGTCGTTAATAACATTTACATTCTTGTCTTTAATATCATTTACAGAACACTGAAAACATTTATTGCCTAAATACACAGACTATATGTGACAGTGTGCAAATATATAGAAGATAGTGAGCATATTAAAAATAAATAAATTACTATGTAACAGTCCAAATACGAAGAAAAATAGCAACACCAGAATCAACAATATCCTTAAAATGGCTATAGAAGTGGCCGAAGGCGCTTGGAACAACACAAATTATGAACAATTTTTATATTTCTTATCTTAACAAATTTCTAGATGTTTCATTCACGTATTTCTTGTGACGTGTTCGACAGTTTGTTCTATTAATTCTGGCTGTAGGTTTTTGGTTGTTATTATTTACTTAAATCAAAGGATATAAGAGCACATTGGGAATCTTATATACTCAATGCATGAGTATTTTTATAGTATTTGTGTAAAAATGGCAATGAATATCAGGACAATAGTCTGAATAATGTAATGTTAGTCAGTTAAGTGCCATACGTGATACACGCTTTGGGCGATCATTTCTCGAAAGAGACATGACTGACTGGGCAGAAGATTATCCCGCAGTAGGTTGCCATTGCTTTCTGCGGTAGACTGGTTGCCGATCAAGGCTATAGAACCCAATCTGTCCTGTTATTTGACTTATGGCTAGAGAAAAAAGAGATGTATTATACTATTAAGTAGTAATTAGTGGGGGATCAGTTTATTACTTCATAACAATAGAAAACCGATCCTCGACTTTATTTCAATTATTATATTCAGTCAGTCAGTTAAGTGCCATACGTGATACACGCTTAAGCGATCATGTCTCGAAAGAGACATGACTGACTGGGCAGAAGATTATCCCGCAGTAGGTTGCCATTGCTTTCTGCGGTAGAATGGTTGCCAACCAAGGCTATAGAATTCAATCTGTCCTATTATTTAACTCATAACTGGAGAGAATAGACGGATTGATACCTTTCCCAAGGGTATTTGTGCGTAAGTGAATGCAAAGAAATTACTCAATGCATTATTCGTTCATCGTAATAAGTGTGACCATAATTTCGTCTTAAGTAAATCATTTTTTTTTATTCAAGGATAAATTAATTTATTAGGGCGAAAATGTATAGAAAGTACAGTAATCTTTGAGACTGTGACAGTAAAGTGACTTTCACGTTCATACAGTTTCTTAACAAAATTGCTGCTGTTACAAAATGTGATTTTTAGAAAAACAGCGACAAACGTTGTGGATAGGGAAATGAGGTTAACTCGTTTGTGCCTCAAGAAACATCGGACACCAGAATTTAAAATTTACATTTAAATTAAATCGTCCTTGCACCTTCAGCTCTTCTCTTTATGTATTAACTATAACCGACGCTTATTGTGCAGGATGTTCCCTCAAAAATTGACATCATTTAAAATATGAATATCTAAGTAACTACCTATAACGATAAAACGAAATTAAATAGGCTTCATGTTAAATAAGTAAATATTTATCCATAAAAACTTGAACAAGATATTCAAAGGGGTGTAGATTTTATAACCGATTAAACAAAGCTTCACAAATGTTCAATATTCGCACCGCTTCCGACACGACACACGTCAAGACGGTAGTCCAGTTTCTGCTAAACACAATGTAGCATATCTTGCGTAACATTCCCCAGCGCCTCAATGACTCTCTGCTTATGTTCCTCTAATCTTGTAGGAAGAGCAGGAATACAGGCCTTTCCTTTCACATAACCACATAAAAAAAAATCATAGCCTGTAAAGTCAGATGAATGTGGTGGCCATAACAACAGCATATTGTCATTTTCACTGGTACGTCCGATCCATCTTTCTAGTCGATTCTTATTGAGATTAGTCGGGACAGTCAATGTTGTTAATTTTTAACAAGTTTTGTTAAATTTTGAGATCATTTGAATGAGAATTAGCTATGTCATTAGACTATAAAATGATGTAAATTTTTGGGACACTCTGTAGAGACAGAAAGACAGACTGACAGAAAAACGAATAATATTTTTTAAAGTGATTATTATATTTTATTCATAATCTGTTATTGTTTCTTAGTACTATATTCGTTCTGTTCAAAGGACGCACGTGTTTTGAGTCGAACTCTCCTTTTTAAATAGTATATTTTCACTTTGTGATCTGTTTTATCGGGTTTTTAGGAGATATCTTCTTTATTAGCAACTCTCGAAAAATATAGTCCAGTGGACGAAATATACTATATCAAAAACACAGGTTTACTCAACACGGGTATTCACTAAAAATAGTGTAGATAGATCAACACAATTTTGTTCAAATCTGAGATCATTTGTGCGAGAATTAGTTAACTTATACTATAAAATGATGTCAATTTTGGGGGCACATCCTGCATTTCATTCGCTTCCACTGCATATATATGAGTCCGTCAGTAAGAACATTATTCAGTCTGGAATTTTTTTTCAGTACCACGAAACTCGTCTTATGGGATACTTTCCTTTTTTTGTTTTTCATTGAAGTACAATAAATATATGCATTCAATATAATTGTATAGTCCTTAAAATTATAAATTTAATGCTACTTTTCTTCTCATGATTCATAAACTTTACATGCCTTATTTTTATTGCCATTCATTACGTATCTGTCTAGTTGAATTCCTTGCATTCACTTATGCACAAATGCCTTGGGAAAGGTATTAATCCGTCTCTTCCCTCCAGTTATGGCTTAAATAATAGGACAGATTATGTTCTATAGCTTTGGCTGGCAACCAATCTACCACAAAAAGCAATGGCAACCTAATACAGGATAATCTTCTGCCCAGTCAGTCATGTCTCTTCCGACAACATGATCGCCCAAATCGTGTATCACGTATGGCACTTAACTGATTCTGTTTACTACCCAACAGTACTGTATGATGAATTTCTAAGTACCGCTTTGATATGGCACAAGGTCGAAATTATTGAGCACCCAGTGAGAAACAAACACAATACTCAGTTAAGTTGTAATTGATTCTAGGGAACCAACTTGCTAATCATTACACTACGTTAAGAGTCTTGAATGACGATACATACAACTTTGGAAATGACATTGTCAAACACTAACAGCTTCTGACAGAAAATTAAGCAAATTAATTTGCTAGCTAAGTGGCTTATTAATTTCGCTCGTCACAGGCAGAATACTTTTTTTTTTAATCATCTCACCCCAAGCAAGGCATTTCACTGCCACTATTGCGCATGGGGCTACATAGGGGAAGGTAAAGAGAAGGAGTGGTTAGACATAGGGAATGTCAGGAGGAAGGTGACAGATGAGTAAGGATACCGAGGATGAGGGTTGGGCAGATGGGAAGAGTGTTTGATAGAATGGGAGCAGGTTAGTGTGTTAGGAGGTGTCTATTGACCTTACATTTAAACTCCTGGAGATTGTAGCCGTCGGGGAAGCAATCGTTTGGAAGAGAATTCCACAGTCGGGAAGTGCGAGGAAAGAAACTGTTGGAGTAGAAGTTACGGCTACATTTTATCGGTTTCACTGTAAAAGGGTGGGATCTAGTTGCTAATCTAGTATCTCGTTCAAATACGTATTTAGGGGGCACTAGTGATCTAAGTTCATCGGAGCAGAAGCCGTGAAAGTATACTATAATTACGATTCCTCTTAGTAATATGCTATTTACTAAAAATCGTAAAAAATAAAAATCCGATTGTTACATGAAGGAAATATTTTTGTAGGATATAAGAACACTTTCTTATATCTTTACGTTGGATGTAAGATATAAAGCAAAAAGAGGAATTTTTCAATGAAAATTGGATATTAGCGGAGAGGGTTGATTTAATTATTCTTCACGTGGGGATTTAGAGATTTAATCTGACTTCAATTGAATAAAATTAATGCTTCCTTCCAGAACCTTATAAAAATAGGTGAGCCATATATTGGAGAACAAACATTTAGCAGGTCATAAATCAAAGACTACATAATGTAATGTTACGTGGCATGTGCTGAATTTTAACATTCTCATTTCTTTTTCAGGTGTTTCTAAAATATTGTTTCAGAAAAACCGATCCATCTCATGTGAATGGATGGTTGAAAATTGTTACTCTCATGTTCCCGTTACCGACTATCCTGTTTTAAAGTACCGGGACTACTTCGCCTTGGACATCATAGAGAGAGAGAGAGAGAGAGAGAGAGAGAGAGAGAGAGAGAGAGAGAGAGAGAAGCCAATTTCTACTTCAATGTGTTGTGCCTCTTCAGGACGTAGACGATCCTGGCCTTCCACATCTCCCTATCCCTTGTATCTCTTAACACTCTCTCTCTCCCAAACCCTGCTTATCCATCCATTTTCTCAATCCCATCAAATATATCATGCAATGGTTTCCCTTGTCTCTCTTTCCATCTATCTATCCCGTGAGGTTCAGATTCTCCAAGCATTCCTTCCTCATTATATGTCCAAGAATCTTCAGATGTCTTTACCTGATATTAAATATCAGTTTTCTTTTCGTTTTCATCTTCCCCAAAATCTCGTCGTTGCTCACATGTTCAGTCCATGGTATCTCCAGTATCCTCCTGCAGTGAACCATAAATGCTAAGGACTCTTTGAAAGCCACCATCGTGAACATGATTGCCATTATGAACATAACGACTGATCTGTGTCGGCACATTGTCATTAAAATATTTTTTACCATAATTATTTAGTCTTGCTCTCGAGATCGTATTATGACCATCTTCAGAGTTACAAGTCGTTATACAGAATATCCTTTTTTAAGTTCAACATGTGTAACTTTTTTTTGAAAGCATTGATTGTTTTAACATTTTCCATAGACTATAACGTGTTCTCAATTGCTTTGTGGAAGGTGTATATAATGACACAACAATTTTTTTTTTGTTACAGAAGACGGAAGATAAATTAATAATCACAGCTGTAATATACCATTGACTGCATTTGAAAAAAATTCAATTTTGTGTTAAGAAACTAAATAATTATGGAGAAAAAATGTTTTAATGATAATGCGCAGACTAATGAATTTTTACAAACTTTTTGGTTTATTTCGACAGTCTATCTGTCGATTTAACGTTATTAGTTTAGAAAAACAGCTTTTATAGGACGGGAATTAATACAAGTATTTTCTGACATAAAAATAGAATTTTCTTTAATTCATGTTTTTTTTGTTTTTTTTTTTCACAAAGTAATATATTTTGAACATGCCTCAAATTTAACTCGTATTTATGTGGTGAAATCCTTCCAGTGCACTAGGAAAATGGGGAAGAGACTGCGCTGGTGAAAACGTTGAAGAAGTCTTAGGTTGTACTAAGTCTTAGGTTGTACTATGACCTAAGATTCTGCGTCAAAAAGAGAACTGTACAACACAACTTAATTTTGTGATTTTCTTTAATTACTTATTGATCAAGAGATGTTTTTATATTATAAAAAAAAGGTCTCTATTTTTCGCCTTTGTTTTCAACGTATTTGTGTAGCTTGATATCTACTAATATATCACTTTCCAAGTTGGTAAAGTTCCAAAATAAGTTCAGTTTAGTTGTGTGTTACTCTAGAGAAACATTGGATTGATGGAGGATGATGGATTTCTTGAGACTGATTTACAAACCGATAGGTTTTCTGGCCAATGCAAAGCAGGAAGGTAATTGTTTTTGAGATCACAGTGGGAAACTCCAGCTGCATTGTATAAAAACAGAAATTCCCTCACTAATGTTATTGTCTTATTAATATGAGCCTAGATTTTCTCTATATTGAACAGTTTGCTACTTAAGCGTATGTGAAGATACACGTTTGCATCGCCTTCAGTCTTCATTGAGATTTGTTGTTGCAACAGACTGAAGAATATTGAGAGGAGCATAGGAATCATAAGTTAAACATGTTTCCCGTTGATTGAAATTGGGGAATTGTCAACGATTTTCCTCAAAAGGTGATTCCAAGTGACCTTTGCTACTTGTTTATGTAACAAAATTTTAGCAAGGATTTTGACAGCAACAGATATTAGCATCATACCCTAGTAATGTGAGCAGTATTATTCTCTGATTTTGTTCAGGTTGGGAATTTTTCATCTCTATCTTGGAGTAGTTAGTCTTGTTCTCAGCGACAGACTAACGAGTTTGACTTCTGCGCTTCGAGATCTCTACCGGAACACCATCAGTGCCAACAGCGATGTCGCATTTCTCGAATGCTTCCAAGTCGCTTCCGATTCCATCTCTGATGAAGGTTGCTCGGTGTGATCAGTTACAGCAACTTAAACTACACGGTTCGTGCTAAAGACCTACGAAGAACTCATAGCAGCAGCAAGATTAAGTTTTTGTCAGTGTACCTTATTGACCAATCTGCATAAGAAAGGAGAACATCTTTCCTTAAGCGTTTGGGATGTTCTGGTATGCAGGGATGTAAATATAAGGTGTAGAAAAAAAATAAGTCACATACGAACAGATATGCAAGCAGTGAAAATGAAAGACAAAATCATTTCAATCAATGAAATATAAAAAATAGAGTTCCACAAACAGTAATCATTTAAAAAACATATCAATTCCGAAGAATAAGAAACTAGATAAAAACATTCAGCAAAAATAAGAAAAAAAAAGACATTGCAAAAAAAGAAAGGAAATAAAGAAAAGAACGGCAGTAAAATAAAGGAATAAATAAAGAAAAACTAAGAAAATAGAAGCAAAATATTTACAATAGATAAACACAAAAAAAAAAGAATTCTAAAAATAAAAGAATAAAAAAAAAGCCAATAATGAGAAAAGATACTGAAATTGCTAATTCAATGGTGGGGCGTCAGGTAGAAGGCGCGATGCTGATAATAAAAGAGGAATTAAGCGATTACTTCGACCAGACATCAAATGCTAATATTTTTTTATAGTTAATAACCAATTCCTGTCTGATCCCCCACAAAATGGTTTTGAAAAAAAAAAACAATAAACAAAATGGAGCCGTTCTCAAGAAATATTTTCATTTTCTCCTATAATTATCTTCGCAGCGAATTATTTGATAGTTTTACTAGCAAGATGAAAAAAAGAAAAACAAAAGGAAACAAATTGTTCCCTTAACGAAAATGCACCTACATTTTGTTCCTTTTTGATGGACAAAGATGGATTTCTTGAGATTGATTTACAATGTACATATATATATATATTCTTGTAAATGAGCGATTTTGTTTATGCGACAGAGAGAGAGAGAAATCTTGTTTATGCTTGAGTATGAGTAATTACTTCTATATTAATACAAGGATATACGTTGTGTAAGTGCGTAAGTATAGCATTAATTATGAATGTGCATTAATATGTATTTGGTTGGATGGAATGAATGAATGAACACTTTGTCGACGTACCGGTGCGAATGGAGTCATATAGAGTAAATATGCCAATGTGATGTTCATTATTTTAAAACAAAATTAGACAGTAATTTATTCCTAGCGATAGTTTTTCTCTCTGAGACACAGCATCACAACTATCTACACATCTGAGTAAACACATAAATGTACATAGAAAGTGATATATATATATATATATATATATATATATATATATATATATATATATATGAGAGAGAGAGAAAGATGGTGGAGCATAGTGAGATGGATTGTCATCTGAATTACGCAAAAAATGAAAATACCACTGACATTTCATTTTAACAAATATATTTACCAAATTTACACAAAAATATATTGAAATACTAAGGGGTAAATTTGTTCAATAATATCGCCATTGGCTTCAACCTTCAAACGATTTCGGAAAATCCTGCAACTCTTCTAAACGGTCTCCTTGTTTACGTTGGTAAATACTGTCATAATCATGGCCTTCAATTCATCATTCGGGATACAAGGGATTTTGTTGGCCTCTCATTCAGCTGTGATTCAAAGAGAATAATTAAGGTGATTACAGTCTGAGGAATTAGGTGGCCAGATGTAGGAGGGTGATGTGGTCACAGAAATTGTCTGAAAGCCATGAATGGGTTCTCTTGCTTGTGCGACATGTTGCAGACTCCTGTTTCCAGACATATGGTCATACAACAGCCACCCTCTTGACTTAAGGTAGTACTACCTCCTCAAGGCACTTGATGTATGTTTTCGTGTTGAATCTGAGTCTCTGTGGAAGATGGATGGAAGCATAATGTCGCCAAATACCTTTGTAATTAACATTAGACTCATGAAACTTTTAAGATTCTTCTGCATTGTTCCCAGACTAAGACACAAACACATTGAAACGTTCGTAATAGAGATTCCGGTGCGAATTCCAAGCAGTACAGCATGCCGTTTCTAAATTTCTAGTGGAGTAAATTGTGTCCTAGTTTTCTTTTTTCACAAATAATACATAATTGACCTTACTGTACTGAGCAGTCAACAAAACAAACAACGCGCATGCGCGAAATGAAAAATATAAAATTGCGAAATTTACCCATCGAGAGAGAGAGAGAGAGAGAGAGAATAGAAGTTGAAGTCAACACCGAGAGGCGACAGCCTGTTTCAGGCGAAATACAATCGCCAGTTCATCTGCATTGTGTTTTTGCTCAAATATTTATATAGAGAGTCAGTCAGTTAAGTGCCATATGTGATACACGCTCAGGCGATCATGTCTCGAAAGAGACATAACATGCTGAGCAGAAGATTATCCTGCAGTTGGTTGCCATTGCTTTCTGTGGTAGACTGGTTGCCAGCCAAGGCTATATAACCCAATCTGTCCTGTTATTTAACCCATAATTGGAGGGAAGAGACGGATGAATACCTTTCCAAAGGGGAATTATTCGTAAGTGAATGCAAGGAATTCAACTGAAATTCGAACTCGGCTCCTCGATTTCGCGTTCCGAGTCGATATCCACTGCACCACAACGCACACCCTAATATATTTATATAGACAGATTAGTAATACATTGTGGGTATTCTGTTGTATTGCATTGTGGGTAGTCTTTTATAGTATTCTAACGGTTATTTTGGTGGACGATAATGTTTCGAATTGTTTTAGAGGCTATTGAGTGGGAATAATTGTGGATCCAACTGCAATTTTTTTGCAATGAATACTGCTGTTTGTTATTTTTTTTTATTTATTATTGATTATTTTATTGTTGATTGTTATTACTGCGTTTTTCTGTGTTTATCTGTGCATTTGTCGTTTGTTAAAAGTATTTATTATTTGCTTAGTTTATTTACTTATCTATTTGTTTAGATTAATTTATTTTAATTATTTTGTTTATTTATTTATTTTTGCCTATTCTTTGTTCGTTTTTAGTGTTCGAATTTTAAGTAATGTATTAAAAATTTGTTTTCCTGTCTACACTTTAAGATGAGTTCTAGTTGTTTATTTAGCAGTTTCTGTTGTTCTAGTTCGGTAATTATAGCTATTTTTTCCTCCGAGCAGAGTTTACATTTTTTGGGTAGATTATTGTAGGCTGATGCAGTTTTCTTTATTTTCCAAAATAAAGTTGTAATTTTTTTCTTTTTCTGGGAGATTAAAAACAAAAAAAAGCTAGATGACGCAGACACAAGAATGCTACCAGTTATCTATATGAATAGCCCCCGATAAAACAAAAGAACTCTATGAGCGTCTAACTGCCATTCTATTTCACAAGTAACGAGTGACGTTCTATAGTGGACACACAAGCAAGGACTCACTAGCATTTGTTAATCATTCAAACTGAATTCAGCAAATATATGAACACACGTGATATCAACTTGAAGATCTACCAGGTGCGATGGATCATCATGACATCTTGAAAGAAATTCATAAGGAACCAAGTGGATACACGCGTTTAAGTGCATTCGTGAGTGCGTGTTTTAAAGCGGCGCCCATGGTCAGCATTCGAATCAGGATATCAAATATTAATATTCGAGTCAGAAAGGCTCCGGTCAATCCAAAGTTTTGTAGAAACCATTTACTTTACTTTGACATTTTTAGGAAGTTTAGTAAACATTCTATACGACAAAAACTAGATTTGAGTTCGTATCTTAGCCAGAAGTAGTCTATAAATATAAACCACCTGCTTATATTTTAGACCAACTATAGCTCATTTCTATCAGCCTATTTGGTTTTGTTGAAGTTTGCACAAAGTCGCAGCACTGAAATAGCCAAAACGAACGTTCGACACAAGAGAAAACCTTCTTTAATTTTCCGTGTTCATTCATGTTGAAGAGCGTGGTTCGTCACAATTTCTCTCTTTTGTAACTCTTATTAAAGTTTGTTTTATTGTAATCTCTTCAAATATCTGTCCTGCAAACCATTCACACAAGCCCACTACATAGTTCATGCACCGTCTTTTGCTATCCATCTTGCTTTCTTGCTGTGAGTGTCAAATTTTCTAGGCCTCTTTCCTCATTATTTGCTCTGGTAGTTTTGTACAGTCGCTTTCTGATGCTTTTCTTTTGTTTCTATTTTCTCTGAAACCTATGCGTTGGTAACATATTCAATCCATGGTATTCTCAGCATACTTCTGTAGAACCACATTTTTGCTAACTTTTCTGGATTATGTCCAGAAAAGTTAGCAAAAATGTGGCCATAGTTGGGGTTTGCATTTCTGTCTATAATCTACTCCACTGCGCGCGCTATTATTAGCTATAAAATGGCTAATATTGCATCTAATATTGCATATTCATATATATTTCGCATTCTTTCTATCACAATCTATAAAACAATCTATAAAAAATGATCTTAAGTAATATTAATAAAAGTAATAATAATAATAAATATAAAATTAGAATTGTGGTGAACCCTCGGACCCATCCAACTATCGTCCTATCAGTCTTCTACCGATATTCGGGAAAGTATTCGAGGCCATAATCAATGCTGAAATAGTTCAACATCTTACTGCCCACAAACTCTTCTCTGACAGGCAATATGGCTTCCGCTTTGCCAGGTCCACGGTCGACTTGCTAACAAGCGTAACGGAGTACATGCTCCAGGCCCTTGAAGAGTCTGACGAGGCTCGCGCGGTTGCTCTAGATATCTCCAAGGCTTTTGACAGGTTTTGGCACTCTGGCCTCCTATGCAAGCTACGGGGTTACGGTATCACCGGTCGCCTGCTTGACCTAATCCAATCGTTTTTAAATAACCGTAAAATGAAGGTCGTTTTGAATGGGCATGCCTCTTCATCCTACAGCACGAATGCTGGTGTCCCACAGGGCTCTATCCTGGGCCTGACGCTCTTCCTTATTTTCATCAACGACCTCCCAGATGAGATCAGTTCCCAAGTAGGCATCTACGCAGATGACACCACAATATACTCTCGCACCAATAAGAAGCCTGTCGTGGCGGACAGACATAATCTCACTGCTAACCTTGACCGGGATCTACACTCTGTGGTGAATTGGGGCAAGAGGTGGCTTGTCAACTTCAATGCGTCTAAGACCAAGCTGTTGTCTGTCAAGCATCACAGGCAATCTCTCCTGCCTCCCATAAGCATAGACCAAGCGGTTCTCCCTGAGAGCAACACACTACGCCTCCTCGGCCTTACCCTCTCCTCAGACCTCAAATAGAACCACTATATTGAATCCACTGCTAAGAAGGTTGGGTCACTATGTCGATCCAGGATGTTTTTTCCGCCTGAATCCATCCTGCATATATACAAGTCAACCATCCGTCCGTGCACGGAGTACTGCTGCTAATTTTGGTCAGGCGCCCCTGCCGTTCTCCTCAGTGTTCTCGACAGGCTCCAAAGGGAAGTCTGTAATGTGATAGGTACTGATCTGGCGGCTCGACTGCCGCCACTTCCCCACCGTCGAAATGTGGCCTCGCTTTGTCTGTTCTATAAATACTTTCATAGTTTCTGCTCGGACGAACTTAAGTCACTGGTGCCTCCTCAACAGGTGTTTACTCGTGCAACCAGACTGGCAACTGGGTCCCACCCATTCACAGTCAGGTTAGCCAAATGCAGACGACAATTCTACTCCTGCAGCTTCTTCTCTCGCACTTCCCGCCTGTGGAACTTGATCCCATATTCTTGCTTTCCTGAAGGCTACAACCTCCAGAAATTTAAATGCAATGTCAATACTCATCTATTAACCACTGGACTCTAGCTCTCTCCCCACCCCCGTATATCCTTCCCTTTCTCTCCACCTATATATCTGTCATCGCACCTGCATTCTCAGCTTTCTATTGCTCCTTTCTAACTAGTTTGTACTCCTCACTCTTTTCTAATTAATCTTTTTACAGTTATGTAGCCCCCGCTCATCAGTGGCATTTCTGCCTTGCTCGAGGTGAAATGATTTTTTAAAAAAACTAATAATAATAATATTATTATAAAAATATATATATGCATCTTTCGATGTCTATCGCTACTCTGTCGTTATTTCTATGGTAAATATTCAGACAATCTATTTTCCTCAGTTGCACCAGTTTATGCTTTTGCAGCTCGGACTCACAATGACACGTACACAGGACCGAATCATCTTCATTCCATTCGTATTCCATTAGTAAGAAATAAGTTCCACTCAAACAGCTTTTTTCCAAGAATTACAAAATTTGTGAAACAGGCTCTCGAGAGGATTCTTCCTTCATCACCATTTTCAGGTCTAAGGTCACCCGTTTTTCATTCTAAATATCCTCACAGTCTGCACTTACTTCCTGTTCTCATGTCCATACAACAATTTTATTCAATAACCCTCTACCACGAGTAACTCTTGGGCCTTGTATTGAATGCACATCTGGTATAAACATTATCTGATTATCGCTTCAATAATGAACCCCATAGTCACCACACACGGATGAAAAATGTTCGCACTGTTTAAATCTACAAAGACTCCTCTTGATATTGAACAATCTTCCCCGATAAATCTTAAACAGTACGTAAAATCTTGAATTTTTGAAAAAAGATTTATGAATTGCAAGTAAAATTTACTCTATTTGCCCTCCGGTTTCGAAAACATAGTCACTAATTATATAGATTTGGAAGGGCACCAGCGAGATTTTTGCATGACTTAAACAGGGTAATTGTTTTGTTGTGCTAGCTTCCTGTATTTAAAAAATCGATATGGGCAACAGATTTCTCAAGCCGCCCAGAAATTGCGTCAACTGATTTCAACAGAAACTCTTGTGATATAGAAGACATAACCTCTGCTATTCGCCCTTCAAATTTTTCCGAAGTCTTGCTTTGGCATAGTAGACTTGCTTTTTTTTAACCAAACCCAGGAAAAAAGTTACAGGGTGTTAAGTCTGGACTTCTGGCTGGACACTCATACATAAAATAGGGAGTTACTTTTCAATCACATTATATATATACCTATATCCTCTTCACTATGCATACATCTAACCATAGATACATAGATATATCTATAAATCTATCACTTCGCGGACAAAACCTTTATTCTATACAAAAAATATTTATTTTGTAACATAATTTCCTTCCTTGCTAGGGAAATTACTTCAGTGTGTAATGTTAATCAAATAACATGAATATTATAATATGGACATATCATACCAAAATTCAGCTTAAAGCTAAGCTTTTTTAACCAACCCCAGGAAAAAAGTTTGCAGGGTGTTAAGTCAGAACTCCTGGCTGGACACTCATGCATAAAATAGGGAGTTACTTTTCAATCACATTATATATATACCTATATCCTCCTCGCTATGCATGCATCTAACCATAGATACATAAATATATCTATAAAACTATCACTTCGCGGACAAAATCCTTTATTCTATACAAAAATATTTATTTTGTAACATAATTTCCTTCCTTGCTAGGAAAATTACTTCAGTGTGTGATGTTAATCAAATAACATGAATATTATAATAGGGACATATCATACCAAAATTCAGCTAAAAGCTAAGCATCCTGCTACACACTTCTTGACATGCCATCGCAAAATCTCTACGTTATATTTTGCCTCGTTCTATTTCGTTCCTCATTATCTGAGATGGTCCAAGAAATTCTTATTACATGGCAATTATCGTCTTCTTGATCGCCTTTTCTCATTTTATGAATATCGTTATTGCTTAGTTTTTATTATTTGTACAATTTTTTTTTTACTGATGTTATAAAAATGGATATGATTGCTTCCATTTTTGTTGGTCTTCTTTTTCGATTTACAACTCAACTGATACATAATTCTCCCCGTTCGTCGTTTGCACATATACTGAAACATATCGGTTAAGGTTTTCATCACACTTTAAATGATGACGCATAGGAATGATTTTTTCAAGCTTTACCCTAGAAAACTAATGATTGCTCTTATTCAGTGTTCATAGGATAAACCTCTCTGCTTTCCTCACCACTGACATAGTGAAAACCTGGTTATTAAAAAAATGAAATATTCAAGGCTAGATGTCAATAAAATCACAACATATATGGGTAAAAAGTTTCCTTAACACATCTACACGTACATTATATCTGTATGTATATATTGTCCATTATTTATTAAACGATTTTCAAAAAATAAAAATAAAAAAATAACTTTTACTTTACTGCGCTCCGTATATTCGGCTTTAGTGTAGAGATTACTTTATAAAATTTGGTTCTTAACCTAAAAGTTAAAGCGTATATGTAAGCACTTAATATATCTCCTCAAACCCCTATCTATCTATCTATCTATCTATCTATCTATATATATATATATATATATATGTGTGTGTGTGTGTGTGTGTGTTATACATGTGTGTGAGTAAAATCATGTGTCTATGTATATATACATCTATATTTCACTATTTTTGTTTACTTATAATTTCAATTTTCTCCACTGTCCAAAAGAAATTGGAAGATCATTCCATGGAACTTTTGAATAGGTACCCGTAAGCATGTATTTCTGTTCGAGCAAACACATAGCAAATTCCATATATAAAACAACAGGACATATATATATATTAAGAGAGGTCGATTTTACCCTTTTTTTTACATTTTTTTATTTTTACAAAATCAACTTTGGAGAAGTCTAGATAGATAGTTTGAACTTAATAAGATAAAACTCTAGCTTTAAATCTCTCTTGAGGAAATGCAATCGAAAGTCGGCATTCAAAAAGTATTTAAAAGGTCATTTTGGCAATATTTAATTGAAAAAAACTTATTTTAACAGTAAATAAAAAATTTGTTATTTTAGTAAATAAATTTTATATTATATAAAAACGAATTCACTCCAGATACTTATAAAATCATATTATCAAGACCTTCAGTGTAATATCTTTTAGAATTAAAGGAAGGTCTTAGATGGCGACATCATGTTTTGGCGAGAATGTGTTCTTTTCTTGCTTACAATCCATAAACAGCATGGAAAGTGTTGGATGTTAATTTCACTGCTCTTTCAACACTCTGAAAATATGAAGGAAAATCAGGCAACTCTAATTTTCGGTTATTTATCAGAGATTCTTGAATTTTATTTTCTGAAAGGTTTTCAGTGATTACAGTTTCACAAATTTCATTTTAAGAGAATATTGTTCAAAACTAATCAATCTATCAACAGGGTCACTTATTTTATATTTTAATTTTGCCCTCAACTACTAAACAGAGAAGCATTTAAAATATCTTCAGTGTGTCTTTCATGTGTAATTTTATTCTAACCTTGTCACTATCTATTTTTTACTTTTAAATTATGTTTTTAAAATCAAATTCTAGGTTTAAAAAACCCATACCTTGTAAACTCAATAGAAAGGCATTAACAAGAGATGCTCGAAGATTAGAGGAAATTTCTTCCTTATATTACGTTTTTCTTCGGATATTTTAATAAAACGTTTGAAAAAAATAATATTCCAGAAAATAATAAATAAAACTACTCTGTCAATTTATGCTTTAATTAAAAAATTGAAATTAATATCATTTTTCTTTCATATTTCTTAAAAGCTTTCTATGCAAATAAAAACAACGAGCACGCTGATATAATGGTGTAAAGGCAAATAATCACACACGAAATTTAAAATCGGTTCTTTAAAAAAAACAAGTGGAATCTATGATTTTTGTCTTTTAGTTTTTCCACTTAAGATAAACTAGCAGTATATCCCGGCGTTGCTCGGATATAATGAAAGCATTAAAACTAATCCATGGTCCTGGAGCTTAGACTCAGCCTAAAGAATATTTCTGTGAAGTTTGGTGAGAATCGGATAAAAATTGTGGATTTGTATAAAGAACATACAGACAGATAAACAGACACACACACAAACATCTTGCCTTTTATATATATATATTATCAATTTTCTGTACTATTGTATTAACTGCAACCTTGAAACTTCTGAATATCGTTTCTTATGTCTTTGTCTATGAGTGTATCAAATTTGATTAAAATCGGACCACTCCTTCAATAACCCGATTTTTTCGATTATCGATTTTCGATATTTATCTGGGTACCTTGACACAAAACCTAGCTAAGAACACTTGCAGACGCTTATAGTACAACTGTGTAAATTTTCAAGAAAATCAGTTCAGCCGTTCCGGAGTCTATAGGTAACGGACACATACACACACACACACAGACACACACACACACACAGACAAAGTTCCATTTATAAATAATTTTAGATTAAAACTTGTTTATGATGTATGAATCGTTTTACTGAATTCATTTTTGCAAAAAATTCTTTCGGGAAGAAAAATAAAAACTGAAAACTTAAAAAGACTGAAAATTAATATTAACATAACCTGCGCTTTGAATATTGCCTTTTTTAACTAAACTTAAATAATTCATTATTTTAAATAAAAATGTGTAAATTGTTATTTCTTATAAAATAGTATAAATATAATTGTCATATGCTTATCTTTTCCAGTATTTTAAATAATATCAAACCTAAGTTTTAAATGTATTTATATTCACTTTAGTTCTTAACATGGAATAATCCGACCTAATTAGTTAATAATGCAACAATCTCCGAAGTATTAGCTAATTTGATTCCAATTGCATTTCCTCAAATAGAATAGAATTTTGAACGTAAAGTATTTTGTGTGTGTGGTTTTATAATATCATGCCTCAACTATCTATATCTGTCCAAGTGTCTGGTTTTAAAACTGACCAACCATAATCTCTCTCTCACTATCTCTCTCTCTCTCTCTCTCTCTCTCTCTCTATATATATATATATATATATATATATATATATAAGTAATAATGTCAAGTTCGTGATGACGAGAATAATCCAACAAGATTTACTTAATTTAAAATATTAAGTATTAGAACTGTATAGAGAGCTCAGTGAACGTTAAGAACTTATAAAGAGTATAGAACTAATTTTAAACAACAGTTAATTCCAATGTAACAACCAAAATTATTTTCAAACAGGTACCGCGATGGGGACAAAAATGGTGCAGACATATTCAACGCTCACACTACCATCCCTAGAAGAAAAGCTATACAACCAAATAGGACACAAATATGGGGAAGACATATAAAACAGAATTCACTAAATCGTGGAAAATATATATAGATGTTTTTTTATAATTTGGAGAGCAACATGGAGAGATATAAATAAACTACACAATCTACTCCAAAACTTGCACCCCAAAATTAAGTTTACACTAGAATGTAACTATAATGAATTGCCATTTCTAGACATACTCATAAAAAAACAATTACATTATCAAAGAAAGGTACCATAAACTCACAGACAACCAACAATACCTCCATTTCAAGAGTCACCATCCTAAAAGTTGTCTAAAATCCTTCCTCTACTCCCTAGCACGACGAATTTGAATAACAGTAGCTGAACAAACCCTTCGTAAAATACGCCTAGAGGAACCACGAAAAACAATACAAATAAGAGGATACCCCATTCCACTAATATAGAACAGTTTCCACATGACAGAAGAAATATCATTAGAATTTCTCCAAAATAAAATAAAACAACAAAAAAGCATAAATATGAAAACATTCTCGCATACGTCTCGACACACAACGAAAGCAACCCATAATTGTCTACAAAGACAGCAAGACACATAGAACTATTCAAAAAACTTCATAGAATAAAAGACATTTTTAAAAAGCTAAAATAATTTAAAGCAAGCGCCAAACAAAAATTTAATAAGGCATACTAACCTCATCAAAATTCGAGCAACACACAACAAAAACGCAACAAAAAAGATTTGGGGTATGCAACATAATAATAGAAATAAACTACTTCAAGTTCAAAAACACATCTACATTCGAAATAAAGACAAATCTGAGCTGCAACTCTAGAAACGTAATGTGTGCTCTAAAATGCGAGGGATGCGTAAAAATATACGTGGGATGACACAAGGTCTGAATAAAAGAGTATCCTTGTACAGAAGTAACATTAAACTAGCCAATAACAGGAAATTGTACGGTTCCCAACAATTACACGAATGTAGTAGAGGTAAATTCAGAGTAATGCTTATCTACCAAAATGCAGATTATGACACACTTATGATACTGGAAGAAATATTTATAAAAAATAGAAGCCTTCCCTCATCAAAACATGAAAAACCTAAGACAAACATACAGACACACTAAATTCAAACGTGCTAAAAATTCTCGAACAGTTGCAAAAAATAGTACTCCAAAAACAACAAAAAGAACTGGATGACCCGTAGAACTGAATCGAAATCACTAAAAACAATTTTGAAGTATAAAGTCGAAATCAAAATTTGTAAGTCAATGTAAAAATTTTCTGGTCAACAAAAGGTGACTGATTCTCAAAACGGAAGAGATTTAACAAGCGAGTGTGGAAAAAAACAACAAACACGCACGCATATGAACTTTCTGACCTGCTCACCTGTCAGAAAGACAAACTGATCTCGATATGTAAGTCACAAGTTTATTCGCCTCAAGAGAGTCCACTTTGGACTCAAAACAGTTGTATCGACCAAAATACCATTATGGACACTTAATCTATAATACAAAAAAGCAAATAATAATAATAATAACAATAAATCTACGCTTCAAACAAAACGTTCACGGCTTCTCGCACATTTTTCTTGTATAGCAATTTCTCTCGTTGGAACAACCTCTATTTCTGTTATATATATATATATATATATATATATATATATAAACTTTCAAAAATAGTAACTACTGTAGCATCTACGCATCGTTTATTCAGTAATGAATTAGAACACTAAAACTACTAGCGTATGTTTACATGGTATATCACATGCTAAAAATCTGCCTTTTTCTATCGAGTGCCCATAGCTCAGAGGTAGAATCCTGACTTCACTTCGGTCGGGTTTCAATCCTGGGTAAAAGCAATCGGATGTCTAACCGTACTGATGAGCTGTGATACAGCAAAACAGATCTGTCTGTGGATGACTATATATATATACATAAGTGTGTGTGTGTGTGTGTGTGTGTGTGTGTGTGTGTGTGTGTGTGTGTGTTTAAAGGAAAACTAAACACATCATTTAGATTGGTTATAAATTATAATTCATTTCTTTGAGCTAAATTGGCTCATTTAATAAAATAATTTTCAAATGCCGTCATAAAAAGAAATTTAAACTATCTAACACATGGAATCTTAGAATTACCTCGTTCCGTCACACTTGCTGATTCATTCCTGTCTTGCGTTGCACATTCATTGGAGAATTTTACGGATTGAAAAAGTGAAGGTAGAGATTTACCATCTAATGGGTAGACATGCCAGTATATGTATGCAATGACTATATTATTTATGTATAAAGTTAAGAGTATCCTATTTTGCAATGTGGGATTGTAAATGTATTTTAATATAAATATTTCACGTGTATAAAGTTGCGCTTAGTTGTAAGATTTTATAAGGTTATTTCGTGTATATGGGTGCACCGAATTATGTGCATATTCTGTATATTTAAGGACGCTCAAGTATAATTATAGTTACATGCATGATTATATGTATTACTGTGTGTATATTCCGTGTATATGGCTGCACCTAATTACATGTATGCTTCATGTATAAAAGTCCACCTAATCATGTATATGTTTTTCGTGTATATGGGGGCATCTAATTATATGTATGTTGGCGTTAATCTTGAATTAAGGATGTAGTCGATTGTATCCTCCTGAATTGATTATACCCTCCTGTATTGATCAGTTTACTCGTGTATATATGTATACGTTGATATCAAAATTCAAATGATATATACCGGTATATGTATGTAACGTTTGTTACGATTTATGGAATGTGAAATATACGATCTCGTTAGAAGGGAAGAGTGGACATGTATATGTATACATGTTTAACTTGTTCTTTTATATACACGTGTAAGTTTTTATAAGCAACTACGTGAAGAAAAAAGGCGAGAGTGCGCAAAGATAATAAATTAATATGTATACGTTAAAAAGTGTGTGTATGTATATACATATATATATGCACAAACGGGAGGGTATATATATATATATATATATATATATATATGGGGTATGTGGGTAAACAAGTAAATATATGTGTATTTTCTGAGTATATATGAGATTTGTTAATAGATTTGCGTAAATATGCGTTACTACTAATTATTTGTGTAGGAATCCGGTCTTCATAAATATATATGTGAGTGTGCGAACGCAATGTTTGTATACGAGCATGCATGGATGTGAGTATATATAAGTATACACATAGACGCATTTGCATGTACATATGTGGAAGTATTGACATATGTGTATGTGGATATAAATAATTATACGTGATTGTGTTAATATGTAGGGTTACACGTATGTATATATTTATATGCTTGTGAGCAGGCGGCGTGTAATGAGTTTATAGTCTATATCCAAGAACAATGACCTCTTTTCGACCGGTCCAGTAATCCCAACTCAGATAAGGCTAAGCTCTCTTTTAAATCATTTTACTTGTTTTCCATTTCATTTTAAAGAAATGTTTATTCCGGGAAAATATTTATACCGAATGGAACGAATTATAATTTATAACTAATCTAAATGATATGTTTATTTTTCCTTTATAGATATCATATTGCTCTGGATAACATCCATTGAGCTCTCTATACAGTCATAACACTTAACATTTAATATTAAGTAGATCTTGTTGAATTATCCTCGCCATTCACGGACGTGACATCATTAAATATATAAGTTACCCACTAAAAATAACCTTTGAAGTCATAAAATGTGTGTACCTATGTATTACGTCTCTCGGCCTGCACATTTAAAAAATACACACAGTTTAAAATTTTGATAGAGTGTTATTCTATTTCAAACACGATTTCCCACTAAAAAAAAAGTAATATAACACTCATATGAGTATTATATTGCCTCTTTTACCGCGTAAAAGTACTATTTTTCCAAATATATTTTATGATTTTTCTCTTTTGGAACACTGAATGTGTAAAAAGTCAGTTGTCAGGTATAAATAAAGTATATCTGTAAAAACAATATAAAATAAAAGACAAAAAGAAACAGTTTTTTACCAATGCTTTTCCTCCTCTGAAGAACTGTATCAAGCTAGCATTAAGAATAGCTTAGAACGTTCTCAAATTTAAAATTTGAAAACGATATTTTCTTCTACTTTACTTTTATATATATATATATATATATATATATATATATATATATATATATATATATATACAAGTTACAAAAGGTCTACATTTACCCTGATAAAGTTACAGTTTTATTTCATCTATCGACCTATTTCTTTGCCCTAACAAGCAGTTCTGTGTCTGCGAAACTGAGTAGTTTGATGCCACTAAACTTTTGATTTATTTATTCACTATGCCGTAAATGATTAGCATGCATTTTTTATCAGTCTGCAAGATCTGTAGCGTTATTGACGAATAGCCAACCCACTGAAAATATTCAAATGAAGCGTTGACAATTTTATGTTAATCGTTTTTGTGCCTGACTTTCACATTAAAAAATGAACTCCTGGGCCGTATTTGCTTTTTCGCTTCGGTACTTAAACATCAGGAAAATTTATAGTTTATTTTTACTTAATCAGCCAAATAAACTTTTCCAGTCCAATACAGTATACACTGGTTGTAGAGTTTGTTTTTTTTTGTTTTGTTTTTTTTTTGTTTTTTTAGGGTTAGGATTTAGATGCTGATTTTCTCGTGATCGCTATGGCTGGATGCATAAAGAATGGTCTGATCAAAAAGTGACGCCATAGTAATAAAAAAAGCAGACGACGAAAAGTAATTGAAGAACTCATTTTCATTTATTTCTGAGCTTCAACATCAAAATAGGTCGGGTGCGATAAGACTTTGAAAAAAAAAGGCTGAGAGAATAATATCAGATAAGGTTAATTCCTCATAGCGGGTAGAGTCAAAATAAATCCTTTTTTATGAAGGTTGAACTCATCTCTCCTGCAAGTTTAATTAAAAGTCTTAAACCACATTTTAGAGTCCATATTCTTCCCATATGAAAATATTTGGTTCAGGGCTTATCGGAGATAAATAGGAGTGTTGTGCCCAAGTGTTCTGAGCTGTAATGAACTATTAAAGGAGTATTCCTCCACTCCCAGCTAAAATTTGTTAGTAAGAATAAATTGTTTTAAAATAATAAAATGATATTTGCACTTTTTGTATTTGGAAATATTAGTATATGCTTTTATACTCGGATTCGTATACTCATCTTGATTGTTGAGCTCATAACGTTAGACGTTATATATTTCAGCCTTCTTCCGGTGTCTATCGTACTCGCTAACCTGCCGTGAATTTGAAAAACTTTATTCAAATCACAGGAATAGATTGTTCTTATTAGGTTGAGGGAATACTTCGCGTCATTTTTTACTTTACCACTCCTATTCGTCGTTTAGTCGCTTATTCGTCTCTTCTACAGTCCAAGAGTATATGCCGTTTTCACATTACTCGAATTAAAAGACTGAACTCACAACTGATATGTTTTAACCAACAGGTCTTATAGGTTGAAAAAAAGTTCGGTTGAAAATTCTCAAATTATTACTGATTACGAAAATACCCGAAGAAAACCGGAGGTTACAAATAATGAAATTTTGTAAGTGTATTTGTCGGACTATAAAGACGTCTAAGATTACAAAAGATACATTCTATTTTGCATAAATGCCCTGCAAATTAAACCTCTAAACTAAGCTATTTCAATAAAGAAGTTCAAGTTATTTGATAAAGAAGCCATTATTTTCTTTTAAGACAACAGTCGTTGATAAACATTTTGTGAAGAATGCTACATTATATTTATGCTGAAAACACCGGTGAAACAACATATTTCCTGTTCACACGAGTCTTCGTTAACTTTACTGAAAATAGGGATACATTCAACTTTAATGAGCCTGAGGATTCATTCACTATACAGAACCTCTCAATTATACTTCAAAAGTCAGGATAATCACTGATTTCTGTGGTTAATATATAAATGTCTCAAACTTTTTACAAAAGCTCACATCTAACGAACGACTTAATCGAGTGTTCTTGTTACATTGGATGAATTGATCGTTGCTGAATTGATCTTTCGTCAGTCTCAGAAGAGTAAAATGGATTCCGTAAGAATCGTTCGGAAACCCGCACGCTGATTTAAGGCGTTATTGTTTTAGTAATTCTACTGAAGAAGACAGTCTTTTGTGTGTTTAAATTCAATTAAAAATATTAAAAGCCACAAAGTAGGGCTTCCTTCAAAATCAAATCAGTTTCACTCAGAGACGAAAAAAAGCCTGATTTTTTTTTTTGTTTTTTTGTTTTTTTTACGAAAAGATAAAATTTTTGCCTGGACTCCAAAATCTATGCCCGTCCTAAAGAGGCAAGTTGATAATGCCTCTTTAACAAAATTCTTTGACAAAGTTCTGAAGGAATTTGGCGAGCAAAACAAGGTTCTTTTGATCACATGAAAGTAAAAAAATATTGATCTGTTGTTACATGCAAAAATATGTAGATTTATTATGAAAGACTTAAATCAAATTATTTTTACTTAATCTGAGGTCTGTTGACGTGGGATTAATTAAAAAGTTAGTCTATAGCGAGTAACTGAGGTCTGAATAGAATATGATCAAGAGTTTTGATCTCAGAAGTGTTGATATGTGGTGACCCCAATATGTACTGAGTTCACCCTTAGAAACACTAAAATAGGTTTTGTACTTGATGTTACCTTAAAAAGTAAAAAATAACTTAGATGGTAGTTAGCACGTACAGAATCAGGCCTCGAACGATGTTGATGATGGCGCCAACAAAAAAAAAACAGAGAAGTGAATCCAGCTGAAATTAAGATATATACACACACACACACACACACACACACACGACAAGCCGTAAAAAAGGATCCTGTACAAACGCCCGATCTACTGAGTCAGAAGAAGAATCCCTCACACCCTTGCAAGAATATCGAACGTTGGATGAAAAACCTGGAACTACATACCCTCGATTTAAGGGATGTTAATTTGACGTAGTTTAGAATTAAATACACAATGTTTAATGTATAGAAATTTTAATCCTGTATTCTTCCTTGATGTTATTCTCATTAGAAAACATATCACAGTAAATGTCGGGCATTAACAGGGTCTGATTCTTTTAGAGTAATGAAAGGTAAAAGAAGACAAGAACTCAATGTCAAGATGATGCATTAACTTTTTTTAAAACCCAAGATTGATAACACAGGAAACCTCAAACCTTACTAACATGGGATGATATTGTTTAACTTGTTGTAGCTATAACAGAAGTTATATTCGGTGAATAGATGGTGAGTCTCCAAGTAGAATACAAATTTACAGACTTTAAAAAAATCAAACATATTTTAGACCATTTCTTTTACAGTTGCTTGAAAATGATAGCTAAAAAATAAACATCGGAATAAAGAGTTTCTCTCTAAAGTTCCATTTTTAAATTATATTTTTTAAATTTTATTTTAATATTTTGGTTATGCGTATTTATTGTTACTGTTTTTAAATGCCTCAATTTTTATGTGTCGTAGAATTTTAGTTTTAACGAAGGCTAATTATAAAATTTAAAAATAAAATTGTTATATTTTTTATTTTTTCAACTTAATTATGCTCTCAGATTCCCTTTCCTTCGACTGTTATTCATTACTAATGCATTACAGAAAAAAACGCTGAAATGAATTACGATATTAAATCTAATAAAAGCAAAAAATTCTTCCCGTTCAATCTTTTGAATTTAATTTTTTACATGTTCTTTTTTAATTTCTGTGAATTCAAATAAAATAGAAATTACTGAAAAAGTAAATATTACCATTCCAATATTTTTTATAGAGCAGCATTGAAGATATAAATGATTAATTTTCAAATTATGAAGTATTTTACTCTATGCATGTAGCCACCTTGTTATATCTCTCTAATGTCGATTATGAAGTCAGAGGTTCAGATAATGTTTTATGCCGGTGGGAACCATAAAAATGCAATCAAAATTACCTGACTTTGAACCTGTTAGTATAATTCTTACATGTTAAGAAATATAAAATATAAAAGACTGTATAAGGACGGAAACCTTATGACAGTAAATCCTAAGATGAAAACTGTAATCCAAATAAATAATTACATAATAACTGCTCATATTTGTTCAAACATTTTTTCTCGGTCTATTTATACCTAACTATCAATAGATAGAGATTAGAAATGTCTCATTCTATATTCATCTCTCTCATTCTCAGTGTATTATCAGTTATCTATCGAACTTTCTATCTACTTCTTTTCATATCTTTTTAATTCTTCTCACGTTTATCTATCTAGTTTTTTTACTTCCAGTTATTTTCATATCTACTTATTTTCATATCTATCTATCTATCTATCTATCTATATATATATATATATATATATATATATATATATATATATATATCCTACGTTACCCGATATAAATGTTCAGTTTTCTGCTATAAGCGTTCGAGACCAGAATTCCTAAAACTTTCAAAGCAAGCAGGTCCTTCTCAATTGTATAGAGGTCAACGGTGGAGTGCCCTACACTGCCCTTGGAGTGTATAAAGTCAAGTGAGGAGACTGCCATTGTTTTTTAGCATTGCTCAAAAGAACATCCAGCGGACGTCTTCTGCATTTTACATGTGAACAGAATACTTTGAAAGCAACGAAAACTTGAAATCATTGATCGTGGAATTTGCCAAACCTTAAGACTTACCCGTTACCGGTCACTACGGAACAAGAGTATTTGAAACTAATGAAACAATTTGTGAAGCTACAACAGGAAAACATTCAGCTTAGGAAGGAGATAATTTGCGTTCGCTCCAACAGTTCACGTGTTAAGAAACCTGAACGACCCTGGATAGAGCTAGACACTACAGAAGGAGAATGGGAATTGTTTTTGGATATATAGACCCAATACAAGGAGATATGCAAGTTGGATGACCCAACCGTAATCCGGAATGAACTACAGACTACCTGTACACCAGAAACAAACAGGCTACTATTTGAACTAGTAGGACCTACAAAACTCAACTCCGCTACGGAAGATAGTCTTTTACAACAGATACAATTCATCGCGGTGAAATGATTACACAAGGAGGTCCACCGAAAAAATTTCCACTCCATGACACAGAATGAAGATGAATCGGTGACGCATTTTCTCACCAGATTATGTGGCCAAGCTAGGATTTACGAGTTCAGCAGCAAATATTCAAATGAACATACTTGCGAGCAGCGAGTGGACTACTCGGAAGACATGGTCGCTGGGCAGATGATAGCAGGGCTCGCCAATCCAGAAAAACGAAGTAGTATATTGGCGGAGGCGGCCTGCCTTGTCACCTTGGAGCAGAAATTCAGCCGACTGGTTTACCTCAAGACGGCAGACAAGTCAACCCCTCACTTCCACGACGCTACGCACCCAATGTGCAAAGGTCAAACCAGAAACAGCCGCACTAGGAGACCGAGACCCAGTCGACTCTGCGATACATCAAACCTTGCAGCAGATGTGGAAAGACTTCTCACCCAGGGGGATTAATGAACCGGAAGGATTGTCCGGTGGTTAAACTCAAATTCTGTGGAATGACGGGGCACAGGGAACATGTGTGCCGGAAGCTTTCGAAATCCGAAGAAGGAGCCACAAGCAGAACACTAAACAGTGAGGAGTCATTCATGTTTACCAACTGTAATCCAAAGGGACAATTCGGCCGCAAGAGCAACAGGCACAACATGTGGTCAACAAATGTGCCCCATCTCGAGTGGAATGGGAAACGGTCTCAAAGGAGCTCCCCAGATCTACTCCCTTCAGTAGAAGTAGTAGTAACCATGATGCTCGGGGTTCATGCAACCTTCGAACGAGTACCAAAAAAATCAGTAAGCCCATGCGCTCATCCTACCCTCGCATTTGCGGATACAGGGGCTCAGACTTGTTCGGATGAACCCGAGATTCAGAAACTCGTTGGGTACCCAGATGGATACCTGGTATTAACCATCCACCGGATACGAAGCATAAACAATAAACGGTTGTAAATCAAGGATGACTTATTTCTGTGTTTAAAGGTGGGAACGAAGGAGACGCGACAGGCTGTATATATCCAATAACACATCCGGATTCTACTTGTCACAGACTGCGTTGAAGGATCTGGACCTGTTGCCGTCCGATTTTCTGGAGGAAATGGCTTCATGTGGATGCCTGCGTAGAACGCCTGTTCCAAGGAAGCCAGAACCATTCCAATCAAACCAATCCAAGCCAACAGAAAAAAGCTTCAACAATGGTTACTGGAGTAATCTAAGTCTAGTGAGTTTAACACATGCCCACATCAACCACTGCAAACAAAGGAGGGCAAACCATTAGACATCTAGTTCATCCCGGGCGCGAAGCCAACGACAATTCATACGCCAATACCTGTCCCCATCACAGGAAGAAAAGGATAAAGTAGAAGCTGAACAGAAATGTCGCGCTAGATATAGTAGGCCAGGAGGCATCCCAACGACCTGGTGTTCAAGGATGGCTGTCGCACCCAAAAAAGACGGATCTCCAAGGCGGACGGTAGACTTACAAAAGCTAAACGATGCCATTATAAGGGAAACACATCACACATCGTCCCTATTTAACCTGGTATCTGCACAGACTAGAAAAACGGTCCTTGATGCATGGAACGGATACCACAGTCTACCGCTATCCCAAGCCGTGTAAAATGCTACCACATTCATCACCGAGTGGGGCCGATAAAAATATTGCCGGACCCTTCAAAGATTCCACGAATCAGGGGACGGATATTCCTGTAGGTTCGATGATATCACTGTAGAAGATGACTCAAACAATCCGGTGCATAGATGACAGCCGCTTCTGGCACACGGTTGAGTACATTAGTCACTGCGTCGACAAGGTGATTGTATTTAACCCGGACAAGTTTAATTTTGCCAAAATGGAGTTCGTGGGTTTTCTGGTCACCAACAACGGTGTTAAGCCCACAAAATGGATGACAGAAGCTATTCTCCACTTCCCTACAACTACGAGTATCACCGGCGTCAGGTCCTGGTTTGGACTTGTGGATCAGGTGTCATATGCATTTTTGCAAGCAAAAGTTATAACCCTCTTCCGAGAACTATTAAAAGCAAAGAACATAAAGTTCTATGAGGATGAGTCGCTGGAATGCGTATTCCAAAAGTCGAAGTGAGTGATAATGGAAAAAATTGAAAAGGGTGTTTGGACGTTTGAAATGAACAGATCGACGGGACTAGCAACTGACTACAGAAATACAGGGATATCTTATTTCAGAAACATTGTAGATGCCCCGGCGAGTCGAACATGAGTTGCGGGTATGGTCACTGGAAGATTATTCTGACCAGTTCCCGTTTTACCAATGACTCTGAATTACGGTACTTACCAGTGGATGGAGAAGCCTTAGCCCTTGTTTATGGGCTAGAGTCATGCCGAATTATTATACTTGGGTGCCCGGATTTGCTCGTGAAAGTAGATCATTTACTACTGGTAAAAATATTTTCAGACAAGGCCCTGGAAAATATTAAAAACCCCCGCTTGTTCAGCTTCAAAAAGAGGACGATGATGTACAGATTCCAGATAAAACACAGCCCTGGAAAATTCAATTTAGCACCAGACTGCGCCTCACGATATCCGGCAGGAACCCCACGAGAAAGTCCTGCCCAAATTATTGGCACTGCATTCAAAGCCGCCTTCACGTCGATGTACGGAAGTGATCCGAAGCTGAAGGCTATTACATGGAAAAGGATTGTCGTCGCGGCGGCCACTGATGAAGAATGTCAGGCTATAGCACACGTAATTCAAAACAGCTTCCCCAAATTACGCGACGACCTCCCGCCTGTAGTTCGGGTTTTCTGGCACATGCGCGAGGAGTTATATTGTTTGGAAGCAGTAACAGTCAAAGCCAATAAAATCCTGATGCCCCAACAATTTCAAGCAGAGGTACTGGAATCACTCCATTCTGCACATCAAGGTGTAAACGGTATGCTGGCGAACGCAAGACCACGATTGTTCTGACCAGGTTTGGATGCCAGCATCAGGCAAACCAGATCCCAGTGCTGCACTTGCAACACGCGCCGTCTCAAACGAGGGGACCTCTGATGTCACTAGCAGATTCGAAATTTTCATTTCAACAATTTGTAGTCAACTTCGCGGACATACAAGGCAAGAGTTACATGGTATACGGGATGGTTGAAAGTGGTCATAATGTCATCAGGGAAGGCCAAAAGCGTGTGCGACACTATGAGGACCTGGTTCTGCAAATATGGAGTACCCAAAGAACTATCTTCGGGCGGAGGATCCCCTTCGAATCCCAGGAGTATAAATCCTTTTGAAAACTGGGGTATACGGAAATGCATTCATCGGCTTATTACACTCAAAGTAATGGGAGGGCAGAGTTAACCATTAAAACAGCAGGACAAATACTTGTCGACAATACGGATAACTGCGGACGCCTATGCCATAATCGAACTGCTCGAGCATTGCTGACCCATCGCAACATTCCTGTCCAGAACCTTGACATATCCCCGATCGTAATGCTCTACGGCCGAATCATTAAGGACCATTTGCCGGTCCTAAGGGATGAATACCAAACACGAAAGTAGTGGAAGGAAATAGGCGAACTAAGGGAGTTGACAATGGCTAAGAGGCACATGCGAAACGAACAGTTCTATAAACAGTATTGCCGCCCACTCCAGGATCTTCAAGTCGGAGAATCGGTCCAGATTCAGAATCAGGATGTTAAATACCCCCGTCGATGGACAAAGATGGGGAGGGTCGTAGAGACACATGGTAACCGACAGTACTAGGTGCGAGTGGATGGAAGCAGTCGGTTAACGCTACGTAACCGTCGTTTTATCCGAAGAATCTACCCGCCGCACGCCACACAGGGAACCTCAGATCCGTCTACAAATCCAGAGCCCTCACAGGAACAACCTCAGCCGATGGATATTGAACGGGATATCAATGTCACGACACCAAGCCAACCCGACGAAATGGAAACGGACGACACCAGAGGTGTGGCGGAAAGCAACACGGGTGAGTATATACAGCCGGTCGGTCCCCCACCGATAAGACAACCCTGATGTCGCAGAAAACAAGCATCAAAGAGTCGGTCCCCACGAATACGGGGGAAATCGCACGGATTCTGGGTCGCATCCAAAGATGACCACGTTAATTCAACCCATGATCATTGTGGGGGGTATGTATAAAGGTCAACGGAGTTATCTGCCCTTGGAGTGTATAAATGCAAGTGAGAAGGAGGCGGCCATTTGCTTTTGCAGCATTGCTTAGAAGCACGTCCAGCGGACGTCTTCTGCACTTTACACCAATGAGAATATTGGTACAGCAAATCTTTTTATACTCCTGCTAACACGAGACGGCAAGAAAAAAGGAAAAGTCAACATTAGAACTAATCAAGGACAAAGCTAAAAGACAATTGAAACAAAAAATAGATTTTCATTTTCTGCGTTTTATAATTGTAAAATTGATATAATATTTTATAAGTCGTCTAAATGTAATAAAAGAAATAACCACTAATTTATTGCGATTTTAATTGCACCCGACGGAAATGCAACCATGACGTTTAATCTCGCGTAATCAGCAGCAAGGGAGCCAACTAATCCAATTATCAGAGAAAACAAGAGACTGCCCGAATCTCTTTTTTCTATTAGAAAGAATTAAGTTTATTGTAGCTTGCTGCAATTGTGACTGACATCATCTGAAGCCGAAATCTTTATGAATTAATTAAGTTTGTTCCACGTGAAAATTTGTCCCTATATCCTTGCTTGAAGGCTATTATATCTACCTACATGATAATTCGGGCATGTGAGCCTATAGATGTCTGAATGTTTAATATATATGACAGAAAGAGTTAAATTAATTTAAATATACGTTTTTAGATATAAGTATATTTTCAAAAGGAATGATTACCCATATTTGCAGCAAGGTTACTAGACTGTACTAAAGTATTACATTAGCCTCTAATTTAATGTCTCTCGTCACTAAATTTTCACTTCTCATTCGTAGTCCAAGCTAGCCAAGCTTATTTATATAATATCCCAAAGAATCTTAAGTAGCAGTATTAAAACCACGCTATGGAAGGTGACGTTTTGGTATCCATAAATATATATAAGGCAGCAATCTTTCTTTTTATACATGTTTAATTTAATGTGTCACGCAAGGAAAACATTTTTTACAGTACTTACAGATTTTTTTATGAAAACTAAGATTGGGTAGAAATTGTCCTTAGAGATAACTAAACCAGGCGCTTTCGGCTAATTCATTCACCATTTTAAGGGTTTGGTTGTTTGAATATAAACATAAAAAGTATACTAAACTGTTTTGTATAGAAGTGGTAGTAATTTCATGTTTCGGTTGCGGTCGAAACATACCCAATACGATGTGATTGCTTCAAAGAAACGAGTGAAGATCTATACTGCTTCAATTTGTTTTTCACAAACGTCTTTTACAATTAAATGTTTTGAAAATAACAGTATTATCTAAAATACTTATTTCCAATGGAAATGGAGATTTGAATACGCTTTCTTATCGAACAAAGATCACTCCAGTGGATAGTTTGACTCATACCTAAAGAGTTTGTGTGATAAATGTTTCTAGTTTATTTTTTCTTTATTACAATGGTTGTAACTTCTTACTTAGCAATGAAATTTATATATGAAAAATATTTTTTAAATGTCACTCAAGTATTACTGCTTTCCAAATACTTAATTTTCATGTGGACGTCCAGTTTGTGATACGACTGGCCATCTCCAGGTGGTTCAAGGGACAAGTAAAATGCTCAATTGTATATTTAGTCTAAATATAATTTTTAATATTTTATCTCGAACATTATATTATCCTCATTTGTTCTATTACTTCATATCAGAGATAAAATCACCGACTGACGCCAATTCGATCGGGCTTCAATCCTGAGTAAAAAGCAATGGGCTGTCTAACCGTACTGATGAGCTGTGATACAGCGAAACAGATCTGTCTACGGATGACTATTTACGCTCTCACGCCCCGATTGAGCACTGTGGAAGAATGGTAGACTTTGAAAAACAGTAGCTACTCTGGCATCTACGCATCGTTCATTCAGCAATGAATTAGAACACTCTCAGCTATTGGGCATGTATAATGATAATATGCATGCCAAAAAGTCTGCCCCCCTTCTACCGAACGTCCGTAGCTCAGAGGTAGAATCACCGACCGACGCTAATTCGGTCGGGTTTCAATCCTGGGTAAAAAGCAATCGGCTGTATAACCGTACTGATGAGCTGTATATATATATATATATATATATATGCAAGTTTCATTAAAAATGACAGACAAGGTGTTGTGGATAAATTTTCTATGTAATTTTTCGTGCGATCAGACATTTTTTTCTTTTCAGAACATAAATGATATAAAAATTGTCTGAATGTTTTATTTCTCCAAACGCTTTCGGCTATACTTTTAGCCATTATCAATGATTAGTTTTATTTTAATTTTAACTGAATATATAAGGTGTTTGTGTATATATGTTGAGTCACAGATATGTTTTATATTCGGAACATCGTTGCCGTGTTCATAGTTGATATTACTAAGTGTTGGATTTTACTTTTTTCTTAATAATGCTTCCATTATTTTCAGATTTTTACATATGGATGCTGCTAATATATTTGTATTATCAACTCATACGTTACGAATAGAGTTTGATAGGTTTCTGTGTGTGTCTAAATGAAAGTAAATTGAGCTGTGGTCAAAGTGATGTAAAGTGAGTCGTTCTATTGAACGAGTAGTAGTATATCCGGTGCAATTATTTACGAATTTGGATTGATGAATAAAACAGTTCTCTAAAGGACATATATATATATATATATATATATATATATATATATATATATAAGTGTGTGTATGTTTTGTGTGTGTGTGTGTGCGTGTGTATTTAAGCAACATAAAATATTCTATTGTGGATAATTTTCACGTTCTAATGAACATTAAGCAATTTGTCAACCGTTACATTTGAAGCAAGAAGAAAATGTACAGTAACTTTTAGCAACACAGTTTTGCAGTTATTTTTTGTTACCACAACTTACACCCCTGAAGAAGATCTCTGAACGAGATTGAAAGTAGTTGGGAAGTGAATAATAAAATCAACTGTCAAAGTTACAACGCATTTCTTACATCTTTCAATTATAATACGCGAAAGAGTATCTGTGAGTACGAACGGATTTTATTAAATTCAAACAAACACAATGTTTACAATTTATCTAATCTGACATGCTTAATATATATTGTGAGTGTGTGTGTGTGCCTGTGTATTTTAGGTTGCTTCATATTGATCTAGACAGGTGTATCAATGTTTTTTTATCATCATTAATCAATATACTATTTCTTCAAGCTCTCTCCCTCTCTCCCTCTCTCTCTCTCTCTCTCTCTCTCTTTCTCTCGCTCTCTCTCTCTAAATTTATGGATATATATTCAGTTTCATTTTTATGCTAAAATAATCTCTCTGTATGATTATTGCAATTTAAATATCTAAAACAATCGCAGCATAAATGTAACACGAAAAATAAATCCATCCTTCCCAATGTAACCCTGTTGAGGCTGCTTGGTGAGAGCGGAACTTTATATGGCGAAACTAGAGGTGGAAATATCAATAATATAAAAATTCAGCTATTGTTTCACATGCAGCAGTAGTTCTACTGACATTCATCGAACACTACGGCTACTAATATAGGCATGATTCATGACAATGAGTAGGCATATTAATTGCAGTTTTTGGAGAAAATTGGAATTTCAAGAGCGGCGACGCCTGATTTCTGATACAATCGAGAAAAACCGCCTGACTGCGGTCGATTACTAGGATTATTATTATTAAGTTAAGTAAAAAGGATTACTGCATTTTTTTGCGAATAGCCGTTAATATATTTTATACTTTTATAATTTTAATCTTTTTTCAATAATCAATTTTTCAATACAATATTTTTTATTTAAATAAAAAATTAGCTCAGAAAAGTGTTTAGTGATTGAAAAAAACAATGACAATATTAAACGACTTGAGAGACTGCTGTTAGATACAACAGAAAAGTTTAAAATGTATGGGAGTTCTTTCAGCTATATCAGTTTTTTTAAAGTAAATATTTCCAGAAATTCTCACAATTTCTGCAAGCATTTCCAGAAATTATTCTTAATTTCTAATTTTATAAGACAAACTAAAATACTTGCAATAGAAAAGACACATGAAACACTCAGTCGTAAGTAATACCTCGATTTGGAACAACGATGAAGCACTCAACATAGTGTCCCTTTAAGAGACATCTCAAACGCTTTTAAATAAAAAAAACGTCTGAAGTAATAAACAGAATGTAAATGTTAAAAATTCTTTGAGAAAGCTTTATAGAAATATTTGTCGAGATATAGTGTTACTGAAATATAAAGATAGAAATCAATTTGAAATCTGAACAAACTAAAATACTTGCAATAGAAAAGACACATGAAACACTCGGTCGTAAGTAATACCTCGATTTGGAACAACGATGAAGCACTCAACATAGTGTCCCTTTAAGAGACATCTCAAACGCTTTTAGATAAAAAAAAAAACGTCTGAAGTAATAAACAGAATTTACATGTTAAAAATTCTTTGAGAAAGCTTTATAGAAATATTTGTCGAGATATAGTGTTACTGAAATATAAAGATAGAAATCAATTTGAAATCTGAAAAAGTAATAATTTTAATCAACTTACATGAATTGTTGTTTGTCAGTTACTGCAAGTCTTTGGAATTACAGTCGGTTTATCACTGCATAAACCATTATATTTATTTTCAATATTTTTGATGAAATATGTAAGAACATCGTTTTTTATAATTAAAATCACTGCGATTTTATAGTGTGAGAGACGAAATGTCTCTAAAATAATATTCTTTCAAGGATATTAAAAAAGAATCTATAAACACTAAAATTGGTTCCAAATTCCATTCATGATTGCTTTCACAGACTGCAAAAGGATTAATTAAAGTTAGGTGGATATATATGAATTATAATGTAAAGAGTTTGCATACGCAGGAATATAGAGATAGAATTTTAGGAAATGTTATCAAAGGCTTCAATTTAATTCACCGTTATTATCTGTTATTCTTATAAAAACAGGTGGCTGTTATTCTTAGAGACACAGTTATCTGCGCCACAAATAAATTCCGATGGAACATATTTACTTATTTTGACATCAATGACATGTATTCAGTTTTACTTATTTTCAGACTTATCACCACTTATGACACGTGTTTCATGACAAGAGAACGAGAACAGAGTGTATCAACTGTTTAAAAAACAGGTGATCAGCTAAAGGTGATGTCTTGGTGAAAACATCTCATCCCATTTCAATCAGTGAATAGCACACCATATTTCCAAAATTGGGTAGAGAAGCATTATCATACAGCAAAATCTTCACGAGTGGTCTCTTTACCGAAAAAGGTATTTTCTCTTAATGAGCCAAATACTATTTACTTAACATATTATTTATTCTATAGCTGAAAGGAGGAAACAGATTCGTACGTTGAATGTAATGAGTCAGACTGGATTTTTTCTCAGTCCAAGCCGATATTCATTACACCACCCATACATCCACTTAAATGGAATGAGCCATCCTAAAGAAGTGAGAAAAATGATCATTCATTTATAACATCTTTTAAAATTGATCAATTTTAAAGGAAGATATAAAAGAATAAATCAATTTTTATCTTCCTTCAAGATTTGTTTCACCAACAAAAAATTGCATTGATAAAATCTACAGAAATATTTGCGTCATCGTAGACAGAAATTCAGTGTGATATCAAAATTATAAAACTTGAAATGAAAAAATAGCAGATTTTGAATTATTTTATACCATTCTAAAGAAATATCGGTAAAAATATAAATTATTGAAATAATGTTATTTATTTTTCATGGTTATATTATAACTTGAAACGTTGGACACCATTAAATTCATATAGCAAAGAAGACAATAGAAAAATTAATTCTAAGACTAAAGATGACGAATTAGAGAAAAAATAATATGATGTTTCTTTTTTAGATAAAACAATTTTTAAAACGAAATATTTCTTTAAATATCTACTTATTTTCAAATGTATCTTTTGCATATGCTTTTGTAATAATAGTTTTAATGAGAGCACAAACGTCTTATGTTTGTGTAACTAATAAAAAATAAATACAAATGAAGCCATTTTTTCTGTAACTGATTGCAAAAATACGTTATTCAGGATAACATCATTTTTAACTAAAAATATGTTTATCAGAATATTACTAAGGTTTTAAAAAATGTCTGATGTGATAATCATTTATAACGAAATCTTCTCTATTATAGAGCGTTGTCTATTTATTTATATATATATATATACCTTCTGTCATGGAGAGAGAGAGAGAGAGAGAGAGACAATAGTGAGGCAGCGTCGGCTTAGTTCATTTTCTTCATTACTAGTTATTAAACTTTATTACTAGTTATGAAATCTTTTGCCGCATGTTTACTTTTAACAGTGTCTTATTATGCTATTTTTGCAATAATTATGTCTTCGAGTAGTGAATATATATTAATATAATCTTCTCAAATATTTTGCCATCATTTTTACAAAAATCAAAAAAATATCAGTGACTGAATACACACTTGAAAACCTAAAGTTATTTTTGTTTGCTTGTTGTTTTCGCTTGAAACATTTGCATGCACTTAAAACGTTATCAAAACCCCTGCGCTTTCACGATAGTTTCTATAATGATTTCTACTGACAACCTATGAAGATCAAACAAGTCTTAGGATAAAAGTAAAATTAAAAATTTCCCACAATGCCAAGAATAATGTAAAATCTTCCCTGCTGAAGAGGTTATTTGCTCTAACGATTAAAACTAAAAACTAAAAATATGGAAAACTCAGCACCTTTTTTTTTCCAGATAAATGTTAAGATTGGGTCAATGTTTGTTTTATGCGAAATTTTGATTCAGATTAATCAGTGGGCAAAATTCTAATTCCAGTCTAATCTGTTAGGTTTACTTTCTCAGTGAAGTAACACACTTGAGAAATACATTAATTTATCTCTTCACTTTGCACAGCTATGGGTTAAATATTAAAGCAGGGTAGAATCTCGGGCATTGAATGACAAGCAGTCTAGAAGACACAAAATGCTGAATTCATAATTGTAGAAAATGCAACCGGAAACTACTTTACTACTTTTCCCAAAGGTACACGTCAATTCACAAATAAAAAGAGGAATTTGGGGAGAGTCATGACCACTTACGTCCTTAAGAAATATGACATTATTTAAAAAAACATTTTAGTTATGGATAGGATAGTAGTATAACGCTTCTCGATGCAAAAAGAGGAATGTCGTGCCGAGTTTAAATTCACAAGTCTTTTGCATTCAATTTCACACTAACTGAAAAGCAGGAATCCATCACTTCTAAATTCTAAATAGTATTTTAAGAAATTGTAGAGAAAGTAATAAAAAACGTTGTCTTTCCGAATCATTTTTAGCAATTCAGAAATAATAAAGAAGAGGAATCTGTGGGAAGCCATGATTGCCTACGATCTGAAGGAGTGTGATATTTCAATAAAAAGATTTCATGGCGGACCTATACGACATTACCACCACCTATAAATTTGTTGGTTATCATATTTTTTAACTTTTTTCAGTGCATTCTTATCGATTAGTACATAAAGTTTTCAATTTTCAAAAAGAATTTGGAAAAAATTCAATATTTAAAAAATTTTATGGGGTGCTCAGTTTCTCATACAACGTTATAGTACATCGATCCCCCAATTTTGGAAACACTCGCTTCGAGTTGTTCCCCTTTACCTTTTTTTATTTGCTATGAGAATCTTAGGTTATGAATTTTATCCAAATTTATTTGGATAATTGGAAAGTTTAGTGTCTAAATCTATGATATTGCACTGATAAAAGGTTTTTTAAAAATGATAATCAACATATTTACAGGTGGTGGTAATGTCGTACAGGTCCGCCCATTTCATTCATAAATAAACACAATAAATAAATACTGTAAAGCTTGGGCTAGACAAAAATCTATGATTATCGAAACACATTTGAACACTACTGTCCTTGAGTATTTAGCATGTGGAAGCTCAGGAATCATCGGCAGTGATTTAATTCATCAATAGATTATTTATGAATATAGCCTGCATCAAGTTAACAAAGCCCAATTCAAATTCATTGATGTAATCAAGGCGAGTCGCATCAGAACTGTTCATTAATTATGATAAATGTTTATGCTTCAAGCCAAACGCCCTATAATAATAGAGAAGGTTCACAGATGTTACATGGTAACCACTGACTCCCCCCAAAAACTAGGTTATTCTTTTGTTTCTTGTTTATCACATTGAAACAGTTCAGATTGGGTTTTTATCAGTATATCAAAGAAAGAACTAAACATCAATTGCAAGAAGGTAGAATTCATGCTTCTTAACAAAAGGAAAAGGCAAAAATGCGAATTACAAATTGGAAATATCAAAATCGAACAACTGCAACAATTTAAATATCTGGGAAATGTTTTAATAACGGATAAGTAAGATACTGAAATCCAAAGGTGCATTTAAATAGCGAACATTGCCTTCCAAAATCTAAGCAAAGTATTAAGAAAACAGAAAAATTTCGTTAGAAACAAAAAATATTACTGAAATGTTACGTAATATCAGTCGTCCTATATGGCAGCGACTGATGGACAATCTCACAGAAAAGACATAGAGAAACAAAAACATGGTTCTACAGGAAGATGTTGAGAACACAATGGACCAAACATATAAGCCATGACGTCGTTTTAAAAAATATTGAATACAAAAATACAAGAAGGACAGAATAAAACAATACATAACCTTGAGTAAATGAAAGAGAGAACAGACTTTAGGAGAGATATCAAAAGGACAAAATTTACTAAGAGCTACAAGCAACAGGAAATTGTGGAGAGACATAATCACCAACGTCGTGAAGGGAGATGGCACATAAAAGAAGTATATTGGGGCCAATTCTCGACAGAACAAAACATTTTATCTTTATCCTTTCCTTCGATAGTCTTTTCCAGTTCAATGAACATCGTTCAAAATAAAGCCGAGCAAAAGGTCAAAAGATTTGAAAAACATTTACAATCATTTCCTTCTGCTGAATTAGCTGTTTCTTATCTCAAACATCAATAGGGAAAAGTTATGCAATTATTTACAAATAAGTATAAAATTCATATATATATATGTGTGTGTGTGTGTGTGTGTGTGTGTGTGTGTGTGTGTGTGTGTGTGTGTGTGTGTGTGTGTGTGTACATATGTAACATGTACGTATATAAATATATACATATTTGCATATATGTGTGCCTGGTAATACATATAAACTTATATAATAATAAAATGGTTGAACTGTCTTGTCAGAAAAACGTCATCCCTTTATTAGTCATCACATGACGAGTACCGATATATGACTCTTCAAGCAAACACACACACACACACACACACACACACACACACATATATATATATATATATATATATATATATGTATAACATATGACGGAAAGTGTCATCCAACTCCGATGGCTTACAGAAAGTGGCCTTCCAGGAAAGAAGCAAAGTGCGAAGACAGAAATATTTCGTTAGAACCGAAGAAATGCGTGTTGAACTGCTGTGTCATATTTATCTTCCTGTATGACTGTGAATGCTAGGCAATTTCCTTGCAGAGTAAGAAGAGAATTCAAATGTGATTCTGCAAACAGGCACTGAGAATACCATAGACATAACATTATGTATTTGTTTATAACGTTACCATGAGAATAACGATCGCGAGATAATCAAAGAAATTTCAATTTCTTGTTTGTCCGTCAGTTAATCAAATATTGATTTCTCAATCTCTTTATTGTGATGCCTTAAACTATTAGGTTTTAAGTATGAGATAAAGAACAGCAACGGAATTTTTAACTACTGAACCGAAGCTGAAGAAATATAGACTCCAGAGGAAATCATCTGAAAGGGTAGTGTCATATATGAACAAAGTGTAGCTGCCGACATTTGAGTTTGAACACGGATCGCCAGAGAATAAAAACAGTCGACCTCGTTTTGATGTAATTAGAGAAATCGTGTAGCTGTGATCACGTGACGCTGTAAAATAATATATATATGGGTACATGATAAGCATTCGAGGAGAAACGAAAAATGTGTGATAGTATTCTTCGAATGCGTTATTTCTAGTATATGTGAGTTTCCAATTTATATATATATATATATATACACGAGATAGTGGTAAAACTAGTAAAGTCGGAGAGAATAATACAAAAGATTTTATCTAATTAATAAAAATTATTAATTCGATAAAGAACTCAATGGGCAATATTCAAAGCAATATAAAAGATTGAAAAACTTCAACACATAATTAAATGATTATAAATCCAGAATTTATTTCAGCAATGAAAAAAAATCACAATTGCCTTTTTCAGACCATTGAAAAATAAATAAACGATAATTTCCCTCAGAATAATTTTAAAAACTTTTTTAACAAAGTAAACCTTGAATCATTTAAACCGGAAATAAATTGAAAATAGATGCATCAAATCACACATATAACGCAAAACAGAATAAGGAATGCACACATTAAACCAGACATACACAAAACAAATCTTCTGTGGAAATATATACACGCAAAAAATATATGAATAAGAAAAAAAGCACACAGATGGGATATATACATGCATTAAATCACCCATATAAAAAAAGACTAGAGAGAATATATACGTACATAAAAACAAGTGAAAGACAGTAACAGACATATAAACCAACAGACATAAACATCTAAAACTACAAAAGGACGAGAAGAGGAATAAGGAGAATAGACCAATAATGCACTTACAGTCACAAATTTTAACTGACACAAAAAAATTTTAAAAATAGAAAATATTGCTTAAAAACTTTTTCAAAATTATTTTAAACATTTCTCTTTTTAAAAAATCTTTTCTAAAAAATATTTAAAAAAACTCTTTATAAGACACAAAAAAGGTTTACAAGAGAAAATATACAGAAAATACAAATGCATAAAATAACAAAGATAATGACGAAGGAACTAAAGAAGTAAAAACAACAGTTTTTTTTTTTAATATTTTCTGTAAAATTATCATTTCTTTATTTTTCAACGGTGTGGAAGCAGCAATTGTATTTTTTTTTTTTTTACATTACTGAAATAAATTCTGAATTTATAACCGTTTAATTATGTCTTGAGTTTTCTTTTCAATATTTTATATTATATTATATTATATTATATTATATTATATTATATTATAGCCCGGCGTTGCTCGGGTGTAATGAAAGCTTTAAAACTAATCTATGATCCTGGAGCTCAGACTCTTTGGACGTTGGCACGAAAGACTAAAAAGCAATAGTTGTTTCCAGTTAAAGTGAAACCGTAGACTGAAAGAAAAATGAATGGATGCAAGTCAAATTTTGATTTCCTGGTATCGATATCAAATATTCTGCATTATTGTAAGAACTGCAACCTTCAAACCTCTGAATATCGTTTCTTATATCTTTGTCTATGATTGTATCAAATTTGATTAAAATTGGACCACTCCTTCTATAACCCGATTTTTTCGATTATCGATTTTCGATATTTATCGGGAGTACCTCGACACAAAATCTAGCTAAGAACACTCGCAGACGCTTATAGTACAATTGTGTAAATTTTCAAGAAAATCGGTTCATCCGTTTCGGAGTCTATAGGTAACGGATACACACACACACAGACACACACACACACACAGACAAAATTCCATTTATAAATAAGTTTAGATTATATATATATATATATATATATATATATATAATTTTGTATTTTTGCAGCAATTTTTCTTCATATATGTTTCATTAAAGACGACTAGCAAGCTTTTATTCAATTTTTCTTGTGTTCGTATTAGTTATTTCTTATATATATATATATATATATAACTGGGTGAGTTTTAGTTGGTGATAACACCAACAATTTTTTACTATCTTAACCACGCCCAGGTAGATGGGTAGCCTTTAATTTTATATTAACATTTCTCGACTTCCTGCTGATTGCATTTAGGTGTATGAAACAATAGTGGAGGTTGGTCATGTTTGCGGAGATTATCATTAATAAATATTAAAATGTTCACATTTAGAGGCATTGAACACTTTTCTTCCCAGAACGGGATATTTTGTGTGCTCTTTTTGAATCAATATTTCCCCATCAAATATCTAACGCTCTGTTATACGGGGTCTTCTTGTGCAGCGATGATGTTGAGCACTTTTTAAAAGACTCTGTCTTTTGTAAAACTTTATACATATATCGGTTGGGAATGTTACTTCGCGTAATTTATGGTGACATTATTTATTATAAGCATATATTTTTAATACATGTAGATACACTTCTTTCTAAAGAGTTTAATTTTTGTGTTGCATAATTGCTCATTTTTAAACAATTGGTAAGTCCAAAGAACGTTATTACGATTGTGTTATCAAAGAAGGAACGAGAATAGGTATTTAGAACATGAGACGCGTTGCGGTCTTCCGTCTCGTATTGCATACAATGTGATAGACAAGCTACAAATGATGTTTTAACAAAAACAGAAAAAGCAAACGGAAAATGAATAAGAAATATTCGCACTATAAAAAATTCAATCTCAGGCAAAGTCGGAAAATAGTGACTGGAGAGAGGTTGCTAAAAAGCATGAATTTTCAGCAGTAGATTAACCTTTCTGAATTGTAGTTCTAACATACATGGCATTGCAATTTAAATAAGGTTTTCAACATTATTTCTCTTTCCATTATATAGTCGAAGTAACGATGACTATTTTAATTTCGGAAACAACTGAGCTTCCATGATGCTGTGGAGTTTTGGTCGACTATTCTGTTTTTTCTTTCCAATATCAGAAAAAGGGACCGGAGTTTACGCTGCTTTTTATTGTTCCTAAGTTCATGATATGAATTCTTTCAGATGGCTTCGCTAAATATTGGCAAATTGCCAAAATAAGATCCTTTTTCCAAGTTTTTAAATTTTGGACAAAATCCATTATTTACCTATGAGAAAATTGTATTTAAAGATTATTGGCCAACTTATTATATAGTCTCTTCTTTCAACTTGAATCATTGATATCTATTATTTTGACAAGGACCTGATGGAGCAAGCCCAGTTCTTATAAGAAGAAATATTCGTGGTGTCGCACTCACACTTCTCAGGTATTAATAATGTATATATATATATATATATATATATATATATATATATATATATATATTCATGCATACATATCTACGCACACATATATGCATATATACATATCCAAACGCACATAGAAAAGCGTGAACAAATATATATATATATATACACTCACACATATAAATTCATAAATGTATATACATCATATACGTACACATAAATATACGCCTTGCACAAACATGTACATATAAATATATAAATTATATATAAATAATATCTAAACTTATTTATAAATGGAACTTTGTCCGTGTGTGTCTGTCTGTGTGCGTCTGTACCCGTTACCTATACACTCCGAAACGGCTGAACCGGTTTTCTGGAAAATGTACACAATTGTACTATAAGCGTCTGCGAGTGTTCTTAGCTAGATTTTGTGTCAAGGTACACCCGATAAATATCGAAAAGCGATAATCGAAAAGATCGGGTTATAGAAGGAGTGGTCCGATTTTAATCAAATTTGATACACTCATAGACAAAGACATAAGAAACGATATTCAGAAGTTTCAAGTTTGCAGTTCTGACAGTAGTGCAGAAAATCGATAATATATATATATATATATATATATATATATATAAAGTAAGATGTGTGTGTGTGTGTGTCTGTTTATCTGTCTGTATGTCCTTTATACAAATCCACAATTTTTATCCGATTTTCACCAAACTTCACATATATATTCTTTAGGCTAAGTCTGAGCTCCAGGTCCATGGATTAGTTTTAAAGCTTTCATTACACCCGAGCAACGCCGGGCTATACTGCTAGTAAATAATATATGTAAATATATACACGTAGACACAGACATATATATATATATATATATATATATATATATATATATATATATATGAATATATACAATTAAAAAACTATTACCTCTTCTACAATTTATGCTTTACTCTTCAGCAATGAATGAAGTTCTTTCGGTGACTGGCGCGTGTATACCCCGCTTATATACAACACGCTAAAATTTCCCTTCTCTGATTCCATACGCCTATAGCTTAGGGGTTAGCGATTCCGACTTACACCAAATCGGTCGAGTGTCTAGCCACACTGATGAGCTGTGACACAGCGAAACAGGCTTGTATGTGGATGAAGAATATATACATACACACACACACTATATATATATATAAATATATAGATACACGCATATATATATCCCTAAAATCATGAACATAAACATAAATATACAGATAAATATTTATACACAGAAACACACGTATATATACGCATATCAATATATATATACATATGAATATGTACACGTAGATACATATATGTACATATAAATATCTGCACGTGCACAAATGCATATATATATTAAACAATATATATATATATATATATATATATATATATATCAACCAGAACACACATTAGAAAACTGCAGATGTTTACTAATAGATTATGATTTTAGTTCTACATACTCACGCAGAAAGAAAGAAAAATACTGGATTTTAAAATTAAATACACACAGGCTAGGGTTAAATAGGGACTTAGGTGTTTTGAATCTTTATAAATATTTCAATAGTTAAACATTTTTAGATACACTTAAAATTTTTTCTTTAAAACAACATTTATAAGTATTATTAAAGATAGTTTTACGTTTATAAATATTAAAAATCTGTCGCTTTCTACGTCACGTGATGTCAACAATCTCTTGAACGCTCCTCGCGAAAAAGCTTCTAATTTAAAGTTTAAAATCATTTGTTTCTTATGAAAGGCCAAGTACAGTCTGAAATATCAAATATAATAATAGAAATAAATACTGTCAAAAAAATACGTTTTTAAACTTACAACTTGTTAGTAGTTTTTCCTATATATATATATATATATATATATATTACAGACAATGAATGTATATTACGTTTAATCATGAGTCGTTCTAACATCGTATTTTGGCTTTAATTTCAGATGAAAATAAAGACAAAATTGTCCAATATTGGACAGTTTTTTATTATACTCGTTCTAAGCTTTCGGCTCACATGAGCCATCTTCAAAAAAGTGTCAAGGTCGTTAACATAAAGACGTCCACCATCAAAGATGATTTTATCTTGTGTTGACATTAGACATTGCTATGCAACACTAACAGTTACCGAATAGCAGACGCAGTTCGTAAATTTGTAATGCGGTTCTATGACGTCACACCGCGTGAGAGACCGGAATGTTAACAGAAGTATATGTCTAAATACAATGTAATGTGCTGTGACCAAATTTCAAATGTGATGTTATTAATGCAGGTTGTTTTGATTTAATGTAGCTGGGCTCCAATATCTGAAGGTTCTTGGAAAAAACTAAAACTTGCAACCTACTTCACGACATCTGCCCTTTATGCTTAAGTGAGAAGCTGCACATTCTAAAGTACCCCAATAATGGCGAACTATTGAACCGTAGAGACGAATTAGCAGTGTTATGTAAACATCGAAAATATTTTCGTTAAAATTTAATTAACCAAAAATACCTCATTCACATAAAATAATCCCTTCCAAAAAGGTAATTAATACCCATGTTTAATCCTCAAAATAAAAAAAAAGAACTTCGTATAAATAAAAGAAAATAAACTCACACAGCATTAACAGCAACTTTATTCCATCCACTCATAGATAGTAGTAAAATAAAAAGTATCTACCCTTTCTTAAAAAAGCCTTACATCCCAATATAAGAATTATCCAGACAAAACTAAAAAATGACCTGTCCAAAACTAAGCTATTCGGCACCCCTCTCCTACCCCAAGGCTGTATCACTATGGCTACAAACTGCGGGCTAAATCGTACTAAACTCCCTCCACATTCACTTACATATCATATTACCAAAAATAAATCGTTTTCACTATTTATTTTTCATTTCAACTTTAAAACCTACACGTTCCATAACTTTCTTACAATATATATATATATATATACATATATATATAAGATGAGCTACATTTATACGATAAAGTGCTCAATATCAGAGATATAGCCAATGTAAATATAAAAGTAAATACTGAAGTGAACACTCAGTGGCTACAGACTGTTTCATGCTAGGCGCAATCAACAGGCCACATGTGTTAGGGTTTTCCTTAGTTTTATATATACGGGTCAGTGATGCATTGTGGGTAATCTTTTAAACTGTTATTTTGGTGGGAGTGCCTTCTGTGCCTGAATGAAAAGTTGCAGGTTTTAAAGTTCGGCGAAAATAAAGAACTACTGAATCGTATAGATGAATTGACCGTTTTATGTAAACATCGAAATTGTTTTTCTTTAAAATTTAATTAATTACAATGTTTCACTTATACTTATTCTCCAATATAACTTAAAAATTAAAAATTATTTTATTAAAATAAATGACCCACAACATACTTGTTTGGTTTTCTTAAGTACAATATACCATAATTATTTAATCCCAATTCTAACCTAAGCATTCCAGCCCCTTTACTCACGAGGTAGTACAAAATCTACTTAACAAAAAACTCCTAAAAACCAACCTGCTGTTAAAAATTATTGTCTACCCATTTAAATAATATATGGTCCCCCTATTTATCTTACCCACAAAAATTAAAAAGTGACATGTTTTGACACTATGCCATTCTGTTTCTTTTCGCGCCCTAAATCTTCAGCTTCATAGTTACATAATTCTCATTTTTAGTTGGACGGTATTGACATACGTACAAGCATATTCCCCAACTACAACCCTTCATTTTAAAAAAAAACAGAATTAATCTGGTATTTTCTAAATAAATAATTTTCACCATTTATTTTAACATATCACCTGAAGAAAAACTGTATTCTTCTGAAACATGAAAAAATTTGCGTGGTGATATAATGCTCTTATAAATCATTGTATTAACAGAATTACAATACACAAAATGTTTCAAAACTGTTCTGGTATATAAAATAAAACTATACAATCTAAAGTTGTCATTTTAGTGAGAAATATTAGTCACCATGAAGTGTTAGTTGATATTCTTTCTCTCTCTACTTATATAATTAGAATATATTGAAATTTAAGTTATTCTCAGCACCAACGTTGTGGATGAAACTTCGAGTTGTGTTACCGGCGGAGAAAACACCAGAAACTAAAATAACAACCTAAAAAACAACATCATTAACAAGAAATGTAACTGTAGGGACAAAAATAAATTCCCACTTAACAGACTTTGTAATACAAAAGGAATTATTCATGTTGTGGATCCCGGGAATGGGAACCGCACAAATTAAAGGAACAACAAACAGAATTTGAGATAAAAAAAAATAAGTATATTAAACGTAAAGAATACAAACTTGAACGCAGGTTAGTAATCCAGAAATTCAGTTAGTAAGACGGATATATACAATGTCTCTGAAGTGAAGCCGTTGTAGAATTAGTATGTCCACGTCAGAAGCTGACGGGTACTGTGTAACAGTATTCTGCTGATTGGAGCTCAGAGCTACTATGAACTACTGACGCTGTATCTCTCGGTATTTTCCGGTATCTGTCGGTATCGCACGGATCTGCTGTTGTCTCGCGGATCTCTCGATGTCTGACGATGTCTTACTTCTCTGCAGGAGTATATGTATACTCTAGACGATTCTATCATCATGTAAAAAATGGGAGACGCCACAACAATTTACAAAGCAAACGTACATGACATAAATGGTCAAAGCAAAAGCATATTTAGGATCTACCAAAGACAGTTTTAAAGTTAGATGGAATAACCATAAGCGTACATTTAAACTGGAAAACCTAAAACGTTGTACAAAACTGACTAGCTACGTGTGGAAATTAAAATTAAAGTATAGAAAAGACCCGAATATAACTTGAAGCAAATTAAAAACAGCCAAAAATTACAACGGTGGTAAAATATGCAGATTATGCCAGAAGGAAAATTGGCTATTATGTTGTTCGTATAAAAAAAATAAATTGCTAAATGAATGAACAGAAATTATGTCTCAGTGTAACCATACCAACAAATACCTACTAGAATCATACAATCATAGATGAAAGTGTTCTAAGACCATTACGTAACTTCGCCTAGTTTTGAAAATTGCGCGTTCATAAAAGATCCCTGTTACGTGAACGTTTGAAAATCGGTAAAATCAGTCATTATAAATTACCCGAAGACACAACAACGTAGAAACATAGGTCACGAAATAACTCGTTTCCAAATGAAAAATATTCAAAATTTCTACAGTATAATTGTATTGAACATTTTTTTAAATACAACTGTGTCCTGGTCTAATTTAATTATGGCCAAACGACAAATCGGGGAGCCGAGTTCGAATTCCAGTAGAATTCCCCGCATTCACTTACGCACAAATATCTTTGGGAAAGGTATTAATCCGCCTATTCCCTCCAGTTATGGGTTAAATAATAAGACAGATTGGGTTCTATAGCCTTGGCTGGCAACCAGTCTACCACAGAACGCAATGGAAACCTACTGCCGGATAATCTTCTGCTCAGTCAGTCATGTCTCTTCCGAGACATGATCGCCCAAAGCGTGTATCCCGTATGGCAATTAATTGACTGAATGACTGATATATATCTATATATATATATATATATATATATATATATATATATATATATCGTAGTAAATAATTGAATAGCTCGTACTAAGCAGACTTTCCGTAAATCCACCGGAGGAAAGGCCCCACGTAAGTAATTGGCTCTTAGATAGATCACTCCAGCTACTGGAGGATTGAAGAAGCCTCATCGTTTCAGGCCTTGCACAATCGATCTTTGTGTTACTAAAAGTCAATCGAGCTTCTCATGATAAAGCTTCAATTCCAGCGTCTTTTTCGTAAAATTGCCCAGGATTTCCAGACCGATCTTCGTTTCCATAGCTCTGGCATGAGCGCTCTGCAAGAGGCTAGTGATGATTATTTGGTTGGTCCTTTTAAACACACCAATTTGTGTGCTATCCATGCCAAGAGAGTCACCATCATATCCAAGTACATTCAGTTGGTAGCCGAATCCGTGGAGAAGAGCCTAAATTCTATGTTCTGTTTTTACAATATATATATATAACATTTTACTTATGCATTTCATTTCATCTGAATGCTGACTTTTAATGAGGCGGGTTCTTCACATTTAGAATTATTTTCCGCCACAGACTAAGCAAATACAAATAAATAAAAATAATAATAATAATAACTATAATATTTACAATGTTCGAACTGTTTGACTCATCTCTATTGCCATATATACGACGTTTCGGCTGTTGTACCCTCCGGCCTTCTGCAGGTGATTAGAATTTTGAATTGAGCGCTTTATTTTGATCATTAAGATATATCTATGAATAACAAATCAAGACATAACCCACGTTACACAACGCAGGAATTGGCAGAAACATTAAATTTATCGAAATCCACCATCTATGAAAACTTAGTGAAGCTTGGATATTCAGATCGCTGCGATGTTTGGGTGCCATATCATCTGAGTGAAAAGAATCTTCTGGATCGCATTTCTATCTGTGATTTGCTGTATAAACGCAATGAAAATGCATCCTTTTGAAATTGTGACGGATCATTTACAACAATGTTCAGCGAAAAAATTCACGAGATAAGCAACCTGAGCCAACTTTAATCCGCTCCAAAGCAGATTTTCATCCTAAAAAATGTAATGCTACGCATCTAGTGAGATTGAAAAGAAATCCTGTACTATGAGCTTCTGTCAAGTAACCAGTTAATTGATTTTGAAAAGTACTGCGCGTAACTGGGCGAAATAAAAGCAGCAATTCAAGAAAAATTCTCAGAATTGGCTAACAGGAAAGGTGTTTCCATCAGGATAATACCAGACTTCACGTTTCTTTAGCGACCCTGAAAAAATTGTCGCAGCTTGGCTAGGATATGTTATACTCTACCATATTCACCAGAAATTTTTTCTTCGGATTTTTATTTATCCAGTTCCTTGCTAAATAATCTCAATGGTAAAAATTTTAATTCTTTAGATGACATACAAACACACTTTAATGAATTCTTTGCCATGAAACCACCAAAATTCTGGGAAGATGGAATCTTTAAGTTGAAAGAAAAAATGGAAAAAGGTGTTACAACACAATGGTTGATATTTAGATGAATAAATATTTGATGGCATAATTTTGTTTTATGTTTGAATTTTCCTTAAAAATTGGCATGAATTTTCGGGACAACTTAATATATTTATACAGCACGAATTTTTTAATCTTTTTTATATATCTTTAAATCAAGGATTAAATAATGCTCACTGCCTTATTTAATTAGATAAATAAATTATACATATATTAGACTAATGATATATACATGAATAGACTATGTATGTTCTAATGATTGCTTCAAAAATCTACTTTTCCGTGGTATTGCCAAAAGAATGCATTATAAACTGTTTGCAGGATCATCGCCGTAAGCTTTGCAAACACCAAACACTTTAACATATCGGATGTAATAAATATATAAAAACAGATTATCAGCATTTTATTTCTCAGTCTGTCTACTTGATTGTATGTTTGTCATATATCCATTGGCATCTTTTGAAGTCCAGCGTTTGTCAATAAACTCACTGCGTTCGTGCAGTCATTACAGCGGCTACCCAAGGGCTGACGTGCATTGGTGCCAATTCATAGCAGGCCCCGTTTTATGTCTACGGTGGTTATTGCTTCTTCGATCTTTGTCCTACAAGCACATTTTAATGGATGTAAAAAAAAAAGAAGACGAATTGCTTTGAAAACAAAATTCCTCTGGTCTCTTTAGGGAGGATAAAACCGGGACCATTTTTCACGCTGACCACTACTCACTTATTACTAACTAGTCATTACTGCGTAAAATTTATGTGTATGTTGAGTGAAGAATCATTGGTAGCGCCTAATCTTTTAATCTTTTCTGTAGTGATAGGAATCCTTTATAGCTTTAGTTTTGTAGTTATTAATATTCTCTCTTTGTTTACTATAAACACCAACAATCGTAAACTTCCACATGTCTGAATTAGTCAATGTTGAAAAATCAGAGATATATCAAGTTCTAAATCGTGATTTAGCAAAGTCCATTTCAGTCTAAACGGTCTTTTCAAAAGCCAAAACGTATACGTACGTATCAAAATTGGAAATGGGTCTCAGACAAAGCAGAAAACAAAATATAATCAACAATAAAACTCGCGGTAATCAAACAGGTCATCTATTTGATCAAACTATATGAAAAGACAAATTTTGATAGAAAAAATAAAACATATTTTCAACAAAAGTTGCATCATTTTCATCACAAGCAATGTATTTATTTAATCACAAGTTATAATATGTGAAAGTGAGAAAAAAGGTTAGTTCCTGGTTAGAGTAAACAGAGAATCGAACGCAGTTTCTTATTCTCCGGTAATTTAAATTGAATTTATAAGTCCAGTATTTTTTCATTTCTTATTTGCTCGAAAGAACATGAATTATGTGTGGAAAAAAAACTCTAGGGTTTGCAGAAAGTGCAGGAATTGCTTTTCTGTCGTTATTTTTTTGTCATACTTCAAATTCTTTTTTCGAATTCTGTTTTAAATATTCAGTCTTCAAAAACCACCACGTATTGTTCTTTCTTTATCAACTTCTACTTCAAATTTAAATACAGGATTTTTGCCTCTTTCATCAAACATTGTAAATTAATTTAAAAACAATCATGATTCTTCTACAGATAACATATTTTTGAAGAGAAAACATGTTTATGATAAGTAAACCATCTGAAAAATATCAATAGTAAGTGTTACGATACAACACAGATTTGGTTAAATCCTGCTTAAGAAGCACACCATAATACGTCATAATACGCCACACTTTATGTATTAGTATAGATTAAAAAATCTCGGGCTCTCTATAAGACCTCCTAGAGAGGATGGTAAAAGAAAATATGAAAAAGGGGCTAACCATTACCTGCAAACAATATGATTATCAGCAAGAGAAAAAGCCCGAGCTACAAGTTACGAATTAAAATTAAAAACATAAATCTGATGCAGAAGTTCAAATATTTGGAAAACGTTTTAACAGAGGATGGAAAATGCAATACCGAGATCCTAACACACATTTGACTAGCAACAAAAAAAAAACATTTCAGTAGCTAAGCAATGTACTGAGAAACAGACAAATTTCCTAATTTTTGTGGACCCAGAATAGATCCGGAAGAAAACACAACTGGGGTATTTATGAAATAGATATATATTAACGAAAAACAAATACAAGAGTGTTAAACGTCAGGCTGACTGCTAAGTGTAGACCGGGGAGACTCAACCAATCCAACTCCTCAGTAAATCGTTCGACCTTGAGACATAGTCTTCCGATATTTATAATCATCAGAAGAGTTCATTATGGTACAAAAGGGTAGGTCCCATAACACTAATAAACAAATAAAAGAGTGCCGTGTTACTGTGTGATATTCACTCTCTTATATCGAAGCGAATGCTAGACAAGCCCTCTACGGGTGAAAAAATACTTGAAGCAACAGAAATGTGGTTTTACAAAAGGATACTAAAAATTCCGTGTATGAAGCGGGTAATCAACAAGGAAGTCTGAAAGAAAAATGGCAACAGAAAGTACACTCAGAATCTGAAAATAACAACTGAAATTTCGTGGACATATTATGAGGAAGGCGGGCTTGGTAAATGAGATTGGAGAAAGCTACAAGCTCCTTATCTAACGAGTTTGTGTGAGTGAATAGTGAAATGGAGAGCTCGGGCCTTATCAAATGGCCTCAAACTGCTAAGAGCTACAAAAAACAGGACGTTGTTGAGAGCCATGAAACTGACAACCTGAAAGAACTGTAACACGTAAAAGAAGAATGCACTCTGATTGAACGGTTTGAACAGAAATTCACGTTCACTGATGCACAAACTCCTGAATCATAATACCATTGCACTTATGATATACTTAATTAGAATACCATCGAGATCCTTGTTATTTACAAAAATTCTACCATTAAGCGAGTTTTTGGTAATATCACGTTAGAATGGCTCAACGATTTTTACGATGCCTGGCAAATTCGAGCACAATGTCTACAAGAAGTTTTATTTGAAATTCGGTTAATCTGTGATGAAGATCCCACGAAATTCTTCGTTAGTCTTTTACCCAGTATCCTTTGTTCAAGAGGGTTTCAGAATTCCCAGAATGATCAGATGTTGGTTCAAAATTAGTCTTCAAGACAACTAATCCAAAATTAAATGCGAGAAAAGGTAGAACATCTGTACAAAGCTTATTGTTTACAGGAGAGTTTACTTGTTTTTTTGTTTTTTGTTTTTTTGTTTTTTTCAGCTTCGGCCAAATCTGCGATTTTACCACATATGTGCTATAAATAATTGTTTCTTTGATTTTATTATATTGTTATTTTGAATGACAACGTTGGGTGTGGAATGTCAAGTGGGAGAGCCGGGTTCAAATTATGATCTGATTAGTTACGTCATTGTCCCAGTAATATACTTAGCAAATATATTAATCTCTTTCTTGTCAAGCCCACAGTTAAGTGTTAAATAGGAGAGTAGACTGGACTCTCTAGCGTTGTTTGGAAGTCAGTTTAGGAGAACTACAATTCTAAACCTTAAAGAAAGCAAAAGGAAATCACACTGCTATCACTGCCAAGAAGACATGACAATTCACAGATAGTAAAAACAATCTGTGAAGAGCCCTAATCGCCTATGTTCTGAAGATATATAGCGTATATATAAACTTAATTTCTTTCGATCTCTTATTTACTATAATTTATTGATATTACTTCTATACGTTATTTATAGCCAGTGTCTATTATTGTCGATGATGTACTTGCAAACAAGAAGTATGGAAGGCAATCTGATGTCCTTGTGCAAAAATTAGAAATACTTAGTAAATAATAACTGAAGATCATTATGTGTTTACGAGAATGTTAATAAAAAAAAGGTGAATATTTGAATTGTGCAACTAATCATGTTCTTAATTATCCTCGCCAGATCTACACTTGCGTGCGGCTGTCATAGATGGTGCCCGGCTCGATCAGTAATGTCGAAACTATAAGTTATATACAACCGTTTCCTCAGATCAATGATTAAAACTGACTTCACGTGAATGAATGCTTTTGGTCATAAAGAAAACATTCCTTCACCAACACCTACAGACTAATCACCACAGAATCACAAACAAAGAGAGTTATCAAATAACAAAACCTTATCACTTGAATGCTAAAATTGATACCGCAAGTAACTGAAAGAGATGATAACGCTATAATTAATTTGTTGAATTCCCACACTACTTTAAACAAAAGTTAAGTTAGGAAACACCTATCTGTACTACAGTTTGTGGATTTGAGCAATCTATTTGTTAAAAAAAAACAGTTTCAGTAGACAGTTAACCTACTGTTTGGTGAATGAATGCCGAATTTATCATGTGTGGAAACGGTAATTTCACTATTATCATTATGATTTAGTCCGTAATAACGGTCAACAGATGCTTCTATTGTGAATTTATATTTAAAAGCAGTACTGTTTCTAACTACATTCCAACTTCTTTAATCTGGCAACTCTAATGATTCGGCATTTTTTAATCAGCCGCCATTAGATCCTTGAGTGGTTACGATGGCAGTGACACACACTGTTTACAAGTTTCTGCAGCAGCCGACAGCAGCAATTGGTGAAATTGTCTTGCTCATTTCTTGTATGTAGCCGCATACAGAATAGTAAGTATATATCATATTTTTCTTTAGTCTTTTTTATTCTTCGTATTGAATGATGCGTGTTGTGGTGCAGTGTGTATCAGCTCCAAACGACAAGTCGGGGAGCCGAGTTCGAATTTCAGTTGAATTCCTTGCATTCACTTACGCACAATTACCTTTGGGAAAGGTATTAATCAGTCTATTCCATCCAGTTATGGGTTAAATAATAAGACAGATTGGGTTCTATAACCTTGGCTGGCAACCAGTCTACCGCAGAAAGTAATGGCAACCTACTGCGGGATAATCTTCTGCACAGTCAGTCATTTCTTTTTCGAGATATGATCGCCCAAGCGTGTATCACGTATGTCACTTAAATGACTGATTAAGTGAAACAATAAAAATCTAATTTAGAAGCATTAATGATTGTTTATTTCTGGTTTTAAGATTTGTTCTATCTTCGATAAAACAACAGTATATTTGTAAACGTAGGATGTTTTTAAGGGTTATTTCTGTAATTTGATATTTTCTGTAGTCCGGAAATGGCCTGATCCTAAGATTACTAGAGTAAAGAGGTCGGTCTTTACTGAATTGTCTATATAATAATACATTTACGAAACGAGAGAAATAGCAATGATAATAATGACAAGTCACATTTCAATTCGCTTTTCTCTTTGGATCAAAGAATTCTGGAATCAATCATTGGCATCTGTTCAAAGAATTGCTAAACGTTTCCGTCGATATCTGACCCCATGAAGAAGAATGCACAAGCGATTGCCTTTCAGAACTGGCTACCAGGCGTACAACGTCAGTTCACTTTCAATTGAAACTTGCCAATGAAATGTCTACTTGAAATAGAAAGTGGACACCTACTCAATTATTAAACGCTATATATAATATATATTCTTCATTTAGAAAAGATAAAAATCCAGCTGGCATTTTCCTCTATGTTACTGCTCACATTATTTATTAGAAAATTGTGAATTATAACTATAGAAATATATTTAATTAATAGTTTAACAAATCTACTTTTTCACAACTTACGAAATAAGTTTACAAACATTCGAATTTACAAACATTAGAATATAAAAATTTTCATCAAATCCTTTCTTTATATATTAGTGTTGTGGATTCCCGGTGAGGAAACGCAAAAAATAATAAACAACAAAACAGATATGGAAATAGAAAAGTAGGTTATATTGAACGTAATATACAAACTTGAACGCAGATTAGTAAATCCAGGAATACTATTAGTAAGAAACAAATATATACAAGTCTTCAATTGAAGTCGTTAAAAAATAGTATATCCGTGTATATTATTCTAGATGAGTAGAGCTCAGAACTAGTCTGACTTCTGATGCGGTAGTCTCTGGGTAACTTCGGTATCTCGCTAAATTACGTATCAGTTCCAGTACTCTCCGATAACTCTAACGGTTATCTACGATTACTCTCAATTCTCAACCGCTGTTCTCTCTATGGCAGGAGTACATGTATACTCAGTCGAATCCATTATCATATACAAAAGGGGAGATCCCACAACAATTAGGTTGAGGAGTAATTCATGAAACGTTTCTTTTTCAAATTTAAAATGTACGCAAAATAATGCGTGCTAGAAAAATGTTTCATATTATTTGAAAGATAATTCTTTGCTCAACAAGATTGTGTATTATGATTTTTGAATTTTATTAAATTTTATGTATTTTCTTCAGAATCCATAACAACGCACTGTGAATAAAATCTAATTCCGAGGACCCATTTGACGTAGCCATAGAAGCACTAGATTCTGCAGAATCATCGGATCTTGTAGGTCGTTTTATTTTGTACAATCTCACTGCCTATCCTGATGTTGATATAAGAGAGAATAAATTGTATAGAGATAATGGTCTCATTATTATCCATGATTCCAGTGTAACTCGAAAGTAGATAGAATCCGTAAATACATACACAGAATACTGAAGAACATTAATCTTATAATAATACTAAATACTTACCTAAATATATTGACTCTCTAGATGTTACACATTACTGAGTTAACAGTACTTACTCACCATATGTAAAACGTAATGCTTACCATATCTATATTCATCCTAAATCAAATCACCCACCATCTATTATTAAACATATAACACATTCACTTGAACACAGAATAAACAATACTTCCTCAAATAAAGACATTTTCTATCAAAATAGTCATTGCTACAACACAGCTCTAAAAACAGTGGCTATAAATGTAATGATATTAAATATCATAAACAAATTAATCATATTACCAAACATAAGTGAAACAGGAAAATAATTTAGTACATACTAACATTTAACCAAATGGCTAGTACCAATTTAGGCATTAAATTCCTTAATCTAGATTTTTAAAAATCTTCCCAAATAATAACCCCTTTAGCAAATGTTTTAATAAAAATGCATTGAAACTTAGTTATAGCTGAAAACTTAACGATTGAATTTGCATGACTTGACATAAAATGATCAAGTTCCATGAGACATAAAATAATTTGGCCGGAAATCATTCAGTCAGTTAAGTGCCATATGTGATACACGCTTGGGCGATCATGTCTCGAAAGAGACATGACTGACTGGGCAGAAGATTATCCCGCAGTTAGTTGCCATTACTTTCTGCGGTAGACTGGTTTCCGAACAAGGCTATAGAACCCAATCCGTCCTGTTATTTAACCTATAACTGGAAGGAATAGACTGATTAATACCTTTCCCAAGGGTATTTGCGCGTAAGTGAATGCAATGAATTCAGCTGGAATTCGAACTCGGCTGCCCGATTTCTCGTTCCGAGCCGATTAAAATAATTTCTAAAGGGGATTTGTTATTAAGTACAAATAAAAATGACAGTAACGAAAAAATTACCAGTTAACTAAGCTAAAATTTAAGGAAAATAGTAAAAAATATTAAAATAAAATTAAGATGATTTCAAATATATTTAAGAGTATGGAAAATTCTATGGTGGCAAAAATGAGCGATTTCATTACGTTGGTTTAATAAGTCAGTTTTTGTGAATTTTATTATATGGATTTTTTCTTGTAAGCAAAGGAAACATATTTCATGTAATTATGTACATGCTTTAGCTGTTGTTAATATTTTTCATTTAACTGTAGATATACTAGCACCTTTCAATTGCCATTAGTATTTAGAGAGAGAAATAGAATTACTATATATTTTATTATTGAAAGGTAAGTTTTGCTGGTAAAATCGAGACTTAAAATTATTCTTAGTATATCTAATATAATATTTTGTTAAGATTCGGATTGTTGAAATGGTAGCTTGGTATACTATTGAATCTGTAACGCATTTATTTTACAAAGGACATACGTTAGCGTTGAGAACTGCAGAAAATTGTGTTATTATCATTATTTATGTTAAGTTGGTTATACTTAATGTCATAATGTTGTTTTATGATTTTATTATTGTGCTTTTTATTATCATAGCAAGATTATCAGTGCAGCTATAACTAATTTGCAAAGAAGATTATTATAAGTTGTAGTTTTTTAACTAAAATAAAAGTTACGAAACAGTAGATAAGTTCAGAGTTGCATTCATTACACAACTGTAAAATAAATTAATGCAAATCTAATCGTTAAGTTCTAATTTTATGTCAGCTGACAGAAATAGGTAACTGCAAAGAAAACGACGTCAGGTTACATTAAAAAGACAATGAGTTTACGTTCAGCATCGCCAAAATAGATGTTGAGAAAAGCTTCTGTCAAACTGTCAAACAAATTCAAATTATTTATTACTTAAGGCTTTTCAATAGAAAAAAAACAATGAAAGAAAAATATCTTTTTTAAGGTAAAAATGACATTTTTCTTTCTTTGTTTTTTTTCTATTGAAAAGCCTTAAGTATTAAATAATTTGTATTTGTTTGACAGTTTGATAAACGTTAACGAATCTTTTACTTGAGTTTTTACTGAAAGGGTTAAAATAGTTTTGGTAATACATTATGATTTTTTCCTTAAGCTGGAAGCAACTTTCTTTAAATTACTTTCTCTTTATTGCAGTTTCTTCCTAAACGATATCGTTATAATACAGTTTTGAAATACTCTTGGCTACTGGCGTGTATTCACATTGTATATGTATAACACGCTAAAATCCGCCATCCTCCACTGAGTGTCCATAGCTTACGTGTAGAATCGCCGACTGACGTCAATTCGGTTGGGTTTCAACCCTGGCTAGAAACAATCGGATGTTTAATTGTACTGATGAGATGCAATAGAGCGAAACAGGACTGTCTGAGGATCACACATACACACACATACACACACACACACATATATATATATACATATATATATATTGATTGATTGAGTGATTGATTGTTTAATTACTTAGTTTCTGGTTATAATAAAGTTAGACCAGTGCACGTTTGTACTAAAAGGTGTTTAATACAATTATACCGTAGAACTTTTGAATATTTTATATTTGTAAACGAGTTATTACGCTACCTAGGTTCCTACCGTGAGTGGCGTCTTGAAGCGATTTGCAGTAACTGATTTTAACGTTTTTTTTTTCAGGACGCTCACGTAACGGTGTTTCTTTTGAACGCTCACGTGGCAGGGAACTTTCAAGCGCGCAATTTTTAAAATTACAAGGAAATTACAAAAAAATTGCGCGTTCAAAAATCCCTGCCAGGTGAGCGTTCAAAAGAGACACAGTTACGTGAGTATTCTGAAAAAGACGGTAAACGGTAAAATCAGTTATTGCAAATCGCCTGAAGACACCACTAATGCTAAAAACACCTAGGTCGCGTTATAACTCGTTTACAGATGAAATATATATATATATATATATATATATATATATATATATATATACAAACGTTTAATTTCGTTTGATTGATGAAGTATAATTAGTAAGATTCGGCTAATATTGAGATAACAATCACGTCTTTTTGCTTGACATTAAAAATTAAGTATTGCTTCTTTTTTAATTCGTTATTACTAGAAACATTGAAATTCATAAATATCGAAAGTTTCGATGTAGGTTTTATAATTACTATCAATAAAACTATAGTGATGTTTAACGGCAACGTTCAAAAATAGATCATAAGACTAGTAAACAAAGAACTGATTAAGATTAAAGAAAGAAAACAAAACTGAAAAAAAACTACATAGAAAGACAGGTTCAAATCCATTTAACAAATTTATAGCCATAACCAAAAACACCTTTGCCAATATTATCAAAATGTATGTTAATTTATAAGAGCAGGTATGATGTACGAGTTTGAAATATAGACGTGAACAAACTCAGAAATGCACAAAGATTAACGGAGCAAACAATGCAAGCAATTGTTTAATCATTTTACCCTAAGAAAGGTAAAACGTAGGGTGTTACTGAGTATGAAAGAATACGAATAAAACAAAACATTACCAAGGAGAGAGAACAATAAGAGAAAATAAATTAAGGAGACAGAAGATAACGATTAAAATTGCATTTAAAGTGTTCAAGACCAAATTTCACTGGAAAGCAAGAAGCCGGAAGAGAGCCCCACAAGCTATAAGTATAAAAGAAATGACCATAAAATTTGCGGTTACATCTAGACATTGTAAAAAGAAGTGACCACAGAATTTGCGATTATATCTAGACATTGTGAAATGATGAAAACTTACCACCAATCTAGTCAGTCAGTTAAAGTGCCATACGTGATACACGCTTGGGCGATCATGTCTCGAAAGAGACATGACTGACTGGGCAGGAGATTATCCCGCATTAGGTTGCCATTGCTTTCTGCGGTAGACTGGTTGCCGACCAAGGCTATAGTACCCAATCTGTCCTGCTATTTAGCCCATAACTGGAAGGAAGAGACGGATTAATACCTTTCCCAAGGGTATTTGCGCGTAAGTGATTACAATAGATTCTACTGGAATTCGAACTCGGCTCCCCGGTTTCTCGTTCCTAGCCGATATCCACTGTACCACAAGACCAATCTAATACTGGGCTTAAATTTATAACGTCTTGGTACAAAAAAAAAGCTCATCGGAACAATTACCTTGAAAACATTTATAGAAAATGCACAGGGAAACTACGTTTCGTGGTAAAAAAGTGACTGAAGCCGACAGGCCATGTCAGGACCGCTAACAAGGCAGATGCTTCTTTTTAGTTTATTAAATACAAAGCAGATTTACCCGACCAGATGTGACAGAAATATTCAATGCATGGGTGAATGGTAGACTTATAAATGTGTAAATCTTAACTAAGAGATTGAGGACGGTGAACATGGATATAGAAACAGGTGAGAGATATCACAGAAATGATTAATCACTCATAATGAAGGCTAACGAAACGAAAGAATAATAGAAGGGACAAAAGGTTGGTTTATTTGGTTCATCTACAAAACATTTTCAAAACAGGTAAAAATGATAGTGGGGAGCTCGCTAGTAAGGTATGTCCGATAAGTCACAAATAAAGTCTTGACAAAAATTGCAAAATTTAATGTTCAATCATAAAATGCTTTTATCTTATTTGTTATTTGTCAAGATAAGTTTAAAACGAAAGGCAGGAGTGGTAGGATTTCGAAATATCATCAAGCTCAGTAAGAAACTGTAGAAAAGATAATGACGTATCCCCGTATATATTGTTTCTACGACACAAGAAATATTCTTTTGCTTCAATCTTTTAAAGAGAGAAGACGTATCTGTTTTGAAAATCAGTATTCATCCTTGGTTTACCTGAACGCAAATACTGATTACTAACGCACCTGAGCTTAAGCCATACTCTGGAAAACTTTTTTGATATTAATTTTTGTTTAATTATTTAACATGCTTTGATTTTCCTAATTCAGCATTTAATCCGTACGTTTTAATCTATGACTTGATGATAATCTTAAATTTCCTGTTCAGCTGTTTCTAGTTAGACCGGTCAAGTTACCAGAAATTTGTTATTAAATATCAAAAATTGTTAACACGTCGATACTCCTTCTTACCTACTCATGTGAACAAAGTTGATTTTGCTTTTATTATTAAGTAATTGGTATAAGCAGAGATTTTGTGTTTTTTAAAACAATTCCCCCCAGGCAATGCAGTATTGCCACTGGTGCTCAGGGGTTTACAATGAAAGGAGATGGAAGACAGAAAAGAGATCAGTACAGGTGATGATGTAGACAGGATAAGGTAGAGGTGAGAGTCCCAGAGATAAAAGGTGGCAATTGACATTGCATTTGAACTTATGGAGATTGTAGCTATTAGGAAAGCAAGCAATGAAAAGGGAGTTCCACAGGTTGGAAGTGCAAGGAAAGAAACTGATAGAGTAAATTGGTTGTTAAATTGGCCTATTTTGACGGTAAAAAAGTGGGACCTAGTTGCCAATCTAGTTGCACGAGTAAATTCAGGAGGGCGGGACACAAGGGAATGAAACTCGTCAGAGCAGAAGCCATGAAAATACTTGTAGAAAAGACAAAGAGAAGTCACATTCCGTCGGTGAGAAAGAGGCTAAAGGCGAGCAGCCAAATCAGGGCCAATTACATTGCAGATCCTCCTTTGTTTTTTTGTCGAGAATCCCGAGATAAACAGCAGAAGCACCTGACCAGATGTTATATATTCTGTGACCCACATGATATAGTTTTGCTGAGAAGTTTATTTACATTAAACAAAGATTATTTAATAGAGGAATGCAGGCTGACAAACAAAAAGTGTGTTTACATTAAACAAGTACTTTTTGGAAAGCAGAAATATAGAGACCAGGTTTGCATTGAAGAAATGTAATTGTATTTTTGTGTCCAATCGTGTTCAAAGTCGGAGAGTATAAACCATGGAAAGACAGGAATTAAGATAACGCATCTGTGACTCACAGAATTAATTCGGTCAAACAGGAAATATTAAACAAAGGAATGTAATGACGTTAAAGGCAATTGGCCAAAGGCAATTAAAATAATAATGCTAAAAGACAAATAGCCTAGACAAAGATGACGCAATTAAGCGGAAATCGACGTATTTCACTTTATATAAGATCGAGTTCTGACTACACATGTACAGACAACGGTTACGGAAGAGAATAAAAATATAAGATTATATTTATTTATTTATGTGTATGTTTGTTGTTATTGTTTATCGGTTGTTGTTCCAGCAGCAGTATATATCATACACTGTAGTGGTATATAACACAGATGTGGCAACAGTATTCAATGCACGGACGGATGGTAGATTCATAAATTTGCAAGATGGATTCTGACGAGAAAAACTTTTTGGCTCGGTACAGCGGCCCAGCCTTCTTAGGAGTAGATGAAGCTATTGATTCTATGTATTTATTCTACTTGAGATTGGATGAGAGAGTGAGGCCGAGAAGGTACAGTATATTGCTTTTGGGTAGATATATTAATGGAAGGTGGAGCAGCTGCGTTTCGTGGAAGCATTAACATTTACGAGCCATTTCTTGCCCCAATCCGTTACAGATTAGAGGTCATTTCCAAGAAAAGCAGCGAAATTTGGGGGTCAGCTCTATTTGTATCTTGAGTAAAGTTTTCACACAGCAGTGACTAGCAAGGAGGATGAAATCGGTTCTCCAGTTCAAATGTGGGTTAAAATTGTGACGTTTCCAACATTTCTAACTTCTCTCTGTGTTGTATGCCATTACTAAAATATCTTACCACAGGCTGAGAGACAAGAGAATAAAAGAACAGATGGCGTGATTCTAAAAAGATTCTTTCTTCCTTTGTCGGAATTCTAAATTTTCATTTCTTTCTTCGCGTAATTCTAAAAGATATTTTCTTTCCTCGCCGTGATTCTAAAATATTTCTTTCTTTCTTCGTTGTGATTCTAAAAGATCATTTCTTTCTTCGTTGTGATTCTAAAAGATCATTTCTTTCTTCGTCTGAATTCCAAAAGATCATTTCTTTCTTCGTTGTGATTCTAAAAGATCCTTTCTTTCATCGTCGTGATTCTAAAAAGTTCCTTAACTAAATAACAGAGAATCTAAAATAGGATTGAGTAGACTTAACTAAGACCTCTAGAAGTAGAGCAGCGAATCAATAATCAATCGTAAAAGCGAGAGATGATATTGATTTCAGCATCAATTAATTTAGTTCCCCGGCTCACCACTTAACGCAATAAACGAGTCAAACTTGATAGCTGATAATAACTTATTTAATGATAAAATAAAATGTTTTATTTAAATCTCCAAAATAACTGGCAAAAATTTATTTTCACTAAAGATAAAAAAGTAAAGCATAGTTGATAAAGAAACGAAATTCGTTTAAAAAAGAAAATGGTAATTATTCAAGATTAGTTCTTGTGCGATCATAATCCTGTTTGTATCATGATTTGATTAATAAATTAATCAATTAGTTTCATTTGATCTTTTGATCCGTGAAAAAGAATTTCATCTGTAATCTGATCCACAAATTTCGAATAACGTTCTGATTTGTAGTCTGATGCAGACTGTGCCCTACAAAGCTCCGTAATTTGATCCTCATAATTTAGATGATGTTTTGATCTTTGAACCAGTGAAATTGTTTGTAGCTTTGATCTGAGATCCGATCTGCCCGGCGTGTTTTCTGGTTTTTATTCATAATTACATTAACTATTTCGATTGAAAAATTTGATTCGTCTTGTTTGCCGAAGGGCCAGCTTTTGTCCACGATATATACCTTTTAACAGAGACACAAGCTTGTAACAACAAAGTATACAAATTAAGCAATATATGCCGTAAATGGGAATACACTTCAAAAGCTAATTCCAAATAATAATAATAATAATGTTGCTGTAATAACACCTCGGATCTCAAATGAGTTACAGGTGCATTCATGATTTGTAACTATAATGATTATTTTATTATAATAAAAAGGATAATGAAATTAAAACTGAAACCTTAAAATGGTCACACAAAGTCAAACAATATATTCAGTCCGTGAATGTATTTGTAAGAAATATTAGCTGAATCTGTAGAAATTGCATGGTATTCGAATACCAAAACTCTAGAGAAACAGACAAATGATATATTAATTGGGCCACAGTTCTGCTATTTGTGAAACGCCGAAATGAACCAACGAATACAAAGCTTTTAAAAAGATTTTTCGTATTCTAATTAGTCAATTTTTTGTCATTCATTTCGTTACTTTAGACGTTATTACAGCGAATATTTGTATTTAAAATAAACGTCGAGAGTATTAATACAATGACAATATTGTTATAATTTTAGATCAATTTTTGCATCTCTACAGTCGTGCATGTTGTTGTGCATATATTTATCGAATGTGTTGACGTAATGCACCTTTTCAAAAAATAAAAGTGGGGCGTCTATTGCAAATACGTGTATCCACAAAGTAATAACGTTTGAAACGATGCGAATATCGGATTAAAAGCGAATCAGTCAATTCTCTAGAAAACGTCTTTGTTTTCAAATGATATTTCTTTTGGATTCATTTCAAACTGAAAAATGTAAATTTGAGATTTTCTTTTAGTTTTAAGATATTTATATATTCTAAGATATCTATAAAATTCATGTGTCTTCTTAATCTCCCAACTTTAATTTTACCTTTCTTTTCAAAACTATATGCAGTTGGTCATCCTTTAATATAGATCGAGGGAAGAACAAACCCACTTTATCAAAATATTGTACTTTTTATTTATTTGAAAATATCGCTAATACAAAAATGAATATCTGAAAATTTAAGCCTTTTTTATTAACGTTAAGTCGCGTCGGTTTTCTAGAATAAAAATAATAACAGACTAAAAATACAATGGAAACGATAAACACAACTTAGCGTTTATCTATATTTCTGAGATGAAGTATTATTATAAGTATATACAGTATTTACATTCTTCGGGCCGGTGTCTTTATCTTTATTGTCATATTCTCAGCACAAGGTACAGCGGAGGGTCTGTAATGTGATCAATACCAACTTAGCAGACAGCCTGCAGTCTCTCTGTCACCGGCGCGACGTGGCTTCCATGTGTCTCTTCTTATAAATACTTTCACGGCTTCTGCTCCAATGAACTTAGATCACTGCTGCCCCCTAGATACGAATTTGCACGAGAAACTAGATTAGCAACTAGATCCCACCCTTTTAACCGATAAAATGCAACCGCAACTTCTACTCCAACTGTTTCTTTTCTCGCACTTCCCGACTGTGGAATTCCCTTCCACATGATTGCTTCCCCGACGGCTACAATCTCCAGGAGTTTAAATAAGGTCAATAGATACCCCCTAACACACTAACTCGCTCCCATTCTTTCAAACACTCTTCCCATCTGCCCAACCCTCATCCTCGGTATCCTTACCCATCTATCACCTTCCTTCTGACATTTCCTACATCTAACCACTCCTCCTCTTTACCTTCCCCTATGTAGCCCCATGCGCAATAGTGGCAGTGGAATGCCTTGGTGGGGTGAAATGATTAAAAAAAAGTGGTGTAAAAAACCTGGAGAGTTGAGATACTAAAGGGAATTAACTGAAACTGAAATGTCTTGAAAAGACATGACAAGTGGAACTAGAACAATATATCCCAGGGAATTAAATAAAAGGTTCGGTTCAAAATTCTAACGTATATGACCTGAAGAAGGTCGGGAGTACAACGACGGAAACGTCATGAATATTACAAAACGAAGACAACAGCCCGTACAGTGTAAACAGTGTAAATAAGTTAGCGATGTTTTAAATTAGTTCAAAGCATTATGATTATTATTATTAAAAATAATTTAATTCAGATATTTATAAAAACCGAAAAGTTGTTTTTTTTTAATTTGATATTTCCAAGTTAATTGAACCATCCTTCAAGCAGTACATGACTGGGCTCACGGATAATTTATTAACCTTCTTACAGTTACGTTGGATGTTCCAATTACGAGGAACTGTATTAATTAAATTTTAGCGCCTAAAGATGTTCTCGGTCAGAAAGCATAGCATACGAACTAGTAAGTTATTGTTATTTTTTTAACACGTGATGCTGGAAGGAATAAACTGAATAATATTATTGAAGATAATTTTTGTTAAACTTCGGTAGACATCTATTTTGCCGTTAGCGTCAAAGTTTACGCGACTGGCATTCGTACAAAGAGAGCACGGGTCATATGTAGAGAAAAACATGAAAGGACCCGTTTGGAATTAAGAGGATGGAAAGAAAAAAGGAAATCATACTCCTTTCTTCAAAGTTCTAATGACGGAAAGAAAAGGTTAAAAAATACTAACACTAACCATAAATGCTAGGAAAGCGTTTTCAGCGTAAGGAGTTAGTAAGCTAACATGACTATTTAGATTATCACCGGTAGCCTCAAAAATAAAGAACATTGAATTATTTGGATTATTGATAGACGGACTATTGGTCACTATCTTCGTTGTTATCACGACGTTGCGACTGTTATGACCTCTGCCCTTTTTCAGAAAATTTCAAACAGTACTCCTTATTTAATCTTAAAGGATACAAGGTTCTCCTTCCATTATCCATGTCTAGAGACGTCTCTTATTGTTTAGTACTGAATAGTTACTGATCGCACCCTCGAAAACAACATATATATATATGTATATATATATATATATATATATATATAAGATGATAACTATACTTGTGTCGAAAAACCTTCCACGAATCTACGAAGAAGGAAAAAACGGTTTTAAAAACAGAAAGAGCTACGTACATGAACATCAGTCAAAAGAGTTCGGAATGAGTCACCACGTAGCCCAAAGAAAGACCCTGATACGAGTAATCAGCTAAAAAAAGCGCTCAATAAATATAAAATACCGAGTGAGCCAGTCTGGTTCACTAGGACTATATATATATATATATATATATATAGTCACCCGCAGACAAATCTGTTTCGCTGCATCACAGCTCATCAGTACGGGTAGAGTCCCATTGCTACACAACCCAGGCTCGAAACCTGACCGAAGTGGCGTCAGTCAGCGATTCTATCCCTGGGCCACGGGGCGTTCGATGAAAGGAGGCACTCTTTTTAGCGCATATCATATTCATATATATATATATATATATATATATATATATATATATATATATATATATATATATAAAGGTCTTTATTATAATAAGGAGGATTAAGCAAAAGCTTTACTATTTTAAAAATGTTGAACTTAACTTGATAATATTGTTTTAGGTTTTAATTAGTTTAATTAGACGTTTATAGTTATTTGTCTCTTGTTTTTGGAGTTGGGTTGTAACTTTCAGCAAATTAGCTTGGTTTGCCATTATTTGTCAATCGTTTTCTTATGGGGCTTTGTGTCAGACAAAGCATAGGTTATGATAATTACGTATTTTCTGAGATGAAAAATATACTTTAATTTATTCGGAATCGTGTTGATTATTGTAAATGTTATTATCGACACTCTTTCAGCCACGTACGCTTAGATGCCTTCAGGTATTCATTATTTTTACTTGATGTAGGATATCTGTCAATTATTGTTACTTTATTGCTGCTTTTATCCTATCGTGCCCTGATTTATTTTCAAGTATTAAGTATTATTTGAGACTACCTTGATGTCTAAAAGGATATTTGGGGAAAAAAACTTGTTATTAATTGAAGCTTGAATGAAATAACTAACCTGCCTTCTAGGAATGAATAAGTATTACTATTTAATATTTATTATTTCTACACATTTTTTTCTTTCCTACTGTCCTCAATTTTCAACATAGCAGTTTTATTGTGTACTGTGAAAAAAGTGTTGAAAGCCTAACACTTAAAAGTGACTCAAACTAAAAGGAAACGTCAAATATAATAATCCTCTCTATAAAAATAATAAAGGCCGCTATATATATATCCCTTCTGTCACGTTCATGGAGAGCGAGAGACAATAGTGAAGTAACGTCAGCTTAGTTCATTTTCTTTACTACCAGTTATAAAAGCTCTTTCCACGTATTTTTCTTTAACAGTGCCTTATTTTATTTTTTGCAATGATTATGTCGTCGAGTAATGAAGAATATATATATATATATATATATATATATATATATATATATATATATATTTCCGTCCTATCACGCTCAGATGTTTAGATTATTTGGTTTGTTAGTTTGCTTTTTTCTTATGTTTTAATGTAAGATGCTTAATAGTAGGCACATCAATATATATGTTGCTGTCATTTTAGATGGCATATGGAGATAAATATTTTACTGTTATTTTTGACGACACGAGACCACCCGTATATATATATATATATATATATATATATATTAATATACTTAATTACAATAAAGCAGCACTAATTATTATAGCCTAATGTCCGAAAAACCAATGCCAACCTATCAGTAACTTAAATCGTCAATAACCCAAAGAGGACTACCTCGTAGATTAAATAAAGGGGAAGAAAAAAAGAAACAAACCAAGCAAAAGAAAACTGCGTCAAGTGCTCGTTTGTAAGACAAAAAACCAAGACGAAACCTTAACAGTAAAGTGCTCTATACGAAAATACGAAAGTAGAGCAAAAATACAGTACACTAAATCTAATAATGAGCCAACACCGACCGCGGTTTCACACAACGGATGGTCAGGGCTTGGTCGGTGTTGGCTCATTTTTAGATTTAGTATACTGTATATATATATATATAGATATATATATATATATATATATATATATATCCCACCGTGTCAGTAATTATTGATAACTGTGTGTGGGAGCTATATTATTATTATGTTAGTGCCGTGCATTGACGGAGTCAATGGAAATTCTCTTCTTAAGGTTTGATGTCAATCATCTTACTCTCAACTCAATAACATTTTACAAAGATTGTATAGTGTAGACGATCTACAATTTTGGTTACTTTTCTAATTTTTCGAAGCGCTTTTTCATACTCCTGTTATCATTATTACTATCATTATTATTATCATTATTATTAATACTTTAACATATATGTGTGTGTGTGTGTGTGTGTGTGTGTGTGTGTGTGTGTGTGTGTGTGTGGTTCATTGGCTGTGTAGGTATTTTGCGTGCAAGTCAGTTACTACGTTCATGCACCACTGCAAAATTTCACTCCTTCACCATTTCTCCCACCACTATTGACTAAGTTGACCTCAAACCTGATCAGTCAGTACTTTCGCAATCAGCGTCCGCTCATGGTACCTCCATAACTGACTGATTGAACATTGCCACATCAAACGAAATCCACTGTCTTATTTACGATAGGCCTGACCAACTAATCGATTGTTTTCCTTAACATGGTCTTTTCTGAGCGAGTGAAGCTAACTTCCGGTCAATTTGAGCGACTTCCCATTGTACGCCTTTTCTCTGATTCTGTCAAAGAAGCCAAAACAGCGTATCGATAATCGGAAATATGACATATATCTCCAAAGTTTATAAAATTCTTGCAAGTTTTTAGCAGTGAATGCATGTCTGGGGGAAAGTGAATGCAATCTTGCCTTGCAAACCGTTCAAATCCTTAGTGTGCATCCCACTGTTATGCCAGGTTATATAATAACCATCAGCTTAAATCAGATAGATAAAAATGCTATAGATAAACTAACCATAATGAGATGTACGTGCAATAGATAGAAATAGTTTCTAATAAATAAATTGGTTAAAATGAATTACACACACAAATATATATATGTGAACAAGAATGGACACAGGAATGAACTTTGCGTGGTCACTATCACTTTCATGCTTCACTGCCCTATTCAGAGCAAATACCACTCTTGCTTAAGTGTGTTGTGTATATAGGTAACTAAAGGACCATACAGAGTATGAGAAGGAGAAAACACCCTTTTTCAGTATCTTTAGGATGTGAAATCGGAGAGATGAGTTCAAATTGCTGTCAGGTTCGTTCACTTACGCACAAATAACCGTGGGAAAGGTTTGAATGGCTATTCTCTCGTCAGCCATGGATTAAAACGTAGGATTTGTATTTGAAAAAAGTAATCATTGTTCTCACAAAAAGCTATTTTATTTTTGTGGTCATGCCACCAAAGTTACAATCACGAGTGTTTTATATTTTCGTTGTTCTTAACACAGTTAACTGAAATCTGGTGTCTTAGGAATAAAAATCGTAGTCGCAATTAAAAACATAAAAACAAACGTTTTGTGGGAAATATATATATTTCAATGAAAGTAAAGATATTTACAACAAGGCCCTTCAAAAAAGCGGATTTAAGAATAAATTAAAGTATAATAAACCTACAATAAACCCTGAATCATCTAATACTAAAAATAAAAATAACTGTAGAAAAAGAAAGATAATTTGGTTTAACCCTCCATACTGTAAACTAACAAATATCAATATTGGTAAATATTTTCTCAAATTAGTAGGCAAACATTTTAATAACAACAATCCTCTACGAAAAATGTTTAATAGGAACACTCTAAAAATCAGCTACTCTTGTACCTCAAATATAGACAACATTATAAATTCTCATAATAGGCAAATTTTCAAGAATTTATATAATACTGACTCTGAGTTCGGAATTTTAAATAAATGCAATTGTAGCTCCGTGGATGCCTGCGCGGTGGAGGATAAATGTAAATCCACAAAGATAATTTATGAAGCTCACATTTCACCATCCAACAACAAGAAAAATTGCCGGACCTATATTGGTATGTCCGCGGAACCTTTTAAGTAAAGATATTACAATCACAGGTATTCTTTTTCGAACCCAGGTCAAAAATACCAGACAACCCTTTCACGGATATTCTGGACCCTGTAATTAGCTGGAGACTGATAGGTTCAGCCAGAATTCCGAGGAATTTTCGTGATAGGTGCGATCTGTGTCTGCTAGAAAAATACTAATATTAAATTACCCAAACCAGCACCTACTCCTGAATTTTCGAAAGGAATTCATTAGTAAGTGCCGCCATAGGGCAAAATTTGTGAGCATTTAAAATTTTAAATTCTAAATTTAGTTTTTAGGAGAGTAAATATAAATTAAATTGTTTTTGATAAATTCATTAAATTTTTAAATAGTAATTTTGAACCCTTCAACCTTCCTCTTCCTGTCTCCTTTGAATATCTACCTTTATAAAATAAGGATACTTATACTAACTTAACCCCGATTTCTTCTGCAAGTATATATATCTTTTTCACAGCATAATTTTTTTTTATAATTTTTTTTTAAATTTTAAAATAATATTTAGAATGTTTTAAAAAAATTAAATTTTATTTTTTTAATTTTTAATTTTTTTATTTTATTTTAATCTAGATTTATCATTAATTAGGTTAACGTAATTAAATTTAAGTAAATCATATATTAGCTTTTTCCCCTAAATATGTTTTTTCCTAAAAATCTTTTTTTTAATACTTTAACCCATTTATAAACGGTAGTTTTGTTGACACGTATCGAGCGTCTCTAAATATGGAAATTTTTCTTTTTTTCTTTTCTTTTTCCTTCTTCTTCTCCCTTTCCTCCCTCTTCTTCTGTTTTGTTTAACCCACTTCTTAATCAAACACCACTTCCTATTTTATCCGTTAACCCCTTTCTCTTTGTAAAGCTAGACAAAGCCAAATTTTCAATTTTTTTCACTTACAACTCAATCTAAAAGTAAAATTGTCCAAAATGTAAAAATAGACATTGACTGCTAACCGATTTTTTATGACGTAATTTTTTTACTTCCGGTGGTGAGTTCTTAACCCCCACATTTTTTTTATTTCTTTTTTCTTTCATTTTGAAATGTGGTAGTTGCTGATGAGATGTAAAATCTCTCTTAGGGATTTCATGTTGAAATGATGATTCAACAGTTTTGAACATTGAAATTTATCTTATTTTATATATATATATATATATATATATATATATATATATATATATATATATATATATAAAGGAAATTAACGAAGATTAACGAAACTGGTTATAAACAACGGACAATTTGAAAAGATTTGTTTGACCATTATTTTTTATCGATACTCGGATGAAAGTAGATATTCTGTTTATAATCAAACAGTATTATAAATCTATTTCTAATTATTTACGATAAATGTTTGCTACAAAAAGGTGTGCCATTCGGCAGGATTCACACCTGATCACTTGGTGGCTTCCCCTCTGTGGATAGGGTTCCCGGTTCGAATCCTGCAGAATGACGCACATTTTCGTAAATAATCAGGCCGGTAGAAATAAATATATAATACCGTTCGACTATAAACGGAATATTTACTTAAATAAGTGTATCGATCACAAATAATGTCCAAACAAATCATTTCATATATATATATATAAATATATATAGCATAATGATGATCCACGTATACTGTCTTTTTTTTTTTTTTTTTATAAGCGTTTCACCCCGAGCAAGGCATGTCACTGCCACTACTGTGCAGGGGGCTACGTAGAGTGGAGAAAGGCTGATTAAATATAGGAAATAACAGAGGGTGGGTGATAGGCGGGTGAGGATACCGAGAATGAGGGTTGGGTAGATGAGAGTGTTGTGAGAATAGTTGGGAGTTAGTGTGATAGGAGGTGTCTATTGACCCTACATTTAAACACCTGGAGATTGTAACTGTCGGGAAAGCAGACTTGTGGAAGGGAGTTCCACAGGCGGGAAGCGCGAGAAAAGAAGCTTTTGGAGTAGAATTTACGGTTACATCTTATTTGTTTAACTGTAAAAGGGTGGGACCTAGTTGCTGATCTAGTATCTCGTGTAAATTCGTGCTTAGGCGGCACCAGTGATCTAAGCTCATCGGAGCAGAAGCCATGAAAGTACTTGTAGAAGAGGCACAGGGAAGATACATCACGCCGGTGTGAGAGCGGCTGCAGCCGGTCTGCCAAGTCAGTATCAACCACGTTACAGATCCTCCTTTGTATTTTGTCAAGAAGCCCAAGGAGAGCAGCTTAATATGTATAAGAAAAAGTACTAAAAAGTTGTAAGTTTAAAAATATATTTTTTGACAGTATTTATTTATTTCTATTATATATATATATATATATATATATATATATATATATATATATTTGGTATTTCAGACCGGCCTCGGCCTTTCATCAGAAATAAATGATTTTAAAATTTAAACTAGAAGCGTTCGCCGCGAGAGCGTTCGTCGAGTGAGGTTTACATCACGTGATGTAGAAAGCGATAGAGTTTTTTAATATTTGTAAGCGTAAACCTATCTCTAATAATTCTTTTAAATGTTGTTTTAAAGAAAAAATTTTAAATGTATCTAAAAATGTTTAACTACTGAAATATTTATAAAGATTCCAAACACTTAAGTCCCTATTTAACCCTAGCCTATATGTATTTAATTTTAAAATCCAGTATTTTTCTTTCTTTCTGCGTGAGTATGTAGAACTAAAATCGGAATATATCAGTAAACATTTGCAGTTTTCTAATGTGTGTCCTGGTTGATTGAAGTGTTCAGCTATGGGTGAATAAGGGTTGTTTTGGCGTATGCTTAGTTTATGATTATTGAAACGGAATCTAAAACTGTTTTCAGATTCACCAATATATCCACTATTTGGACATATTGAACAGAAGAGAAAATATATTATATTTTGGCTGTCACAGATGAGGCGTGGTGGGTGTAATTTGATGTTGGTATTGGGTAGAGAAAATACTGCATCGTTTACCAAATGTTTGCAAACTAAACAACGAGATTTATTACTTCTGAAATTCCCTGATGGGTTTGTATTTTTAGATATTTGGTAAAAGTGAGGATAACTGATAGGTTGGGTGTTTGTTTCATTGCATTTATGGGTGGTTTATCTAAAATGTCTTTGATTTTTTTTTGTTTGATTGGATGTTCTTGTAGTTATTTTTTAAATTTTGAATAAATGTGTGGGAATATTGATTGTGGTTAAAAACCATGGGAATTTGGTTGTTGTTTTTTCTTTTTTTGTATGTGAAAAGTGTGTTACGATTTATGTAGATGGTTTTATTTAGTGCTTCTTTTATTATTTTTATTGGGTAGTTACATTTTAGAAATTGCTTTGTTAGGTTGTTAATGTTGTATAGAAAATCTAGATGGTCTGAGCATATGCTTTTGGTTCTTAGAAATGAGCTGTATACGATAGCTTTTTTTAATTTAAGGGGATGACAACTGTTAAAGTGTAGGAATTTATGTTGGTTTGTGGATTTGTTGTATAGACTGGTGGAAAGTGTATGTTTGTTTAATTTTATCATGACGTCTAAGAAAGGGACGGATGTGTATGAGTACTCCATGGTAAATTTAATTGTATTGTGGAAGTTATTTCAGAAAGTAACAACGTTTTTTAATTTTTCTAATCCATGAGTCCATAATAAGAAAATGTCATCAATATATCTAAAATAATGTGATGGTTTGTATTGTGAATTGTCTAGTATCTTCCTTTCTAGAATGTGCATAAAGATATTGGTATAACTAGGTGCTATTCTCGTGCCCATTGCTGTGTCACTAATCTGTAAATCGTGTTTGTTGTTGAATTTAAAATTATTATGTGTTAAAATGAAATTTATTAATTAGCATATATCTGTAATTTGGTTGTTAGGTAATTTGCTATTACTAAGGAACTCATGGCAAGCTGATACTCCTTCAACATGTGGAATATTCGTGTACAGAGACGTAACATCCATCGTTACTAGGATATTATCATCGTGGACTAAGTTAATGTTTTCTAATTTGTTGAGAAAGTCAGTAGTGTCTCTAATATAACTGGGTATGTCAGGCAATAAAGGTTTTAGGATATTGTCTATGTACCCAGATATAAGTTCTGTGAGGGTATCAATGCCTGATATTATGGGTCTGCCAGATGGTGTGATTTTAAGGGTTTTTGAAATTTTATAAATCTCTTCATTATTTTATATATATATATATATATATATATATATATATATATATATATATATATAAAGGAAGCATTAAAGACATATCCGAAGTTGATTATTATAAAATTTGTAGTTGGATTTTGTAATTGATCTATGCCAGTTAACATGTTATGGCCATGAACTCGTCATTGCTGTTTGGGTGGTTGGAGCAAGTGTGCATGCAAATCGGTTAGGTTTATTTATGGTCATGCCCGCTGTAATGCTTCTTAATTATTCATTTATTATTCATTTATATTAATAATTTATTTTTTATATGGTTTCCTTCGTGATTTTTTGTATATATATTTTGATATTTGGAAACAAAAGTTTATTGGAATTTTCATATGTGATTTTATTTATTCGTTTTGGGAATGATGTAGTTGTACTTGGTAAGAAGTGTAGATCTGGTTGTGACAATACAGTGTTGATTGCTATTTTCACACTGTCTTTCCGTTGAAATAAAATCTCTTTTACAAATATTAAACACTTTCCCTCTATAAATAAAGCAAATTTGAAACACACACACACACACACACACACACACACACACACATATATATATATATATATATATATATATATATATATATATATATATATAATCGATTTTGCTCCAAGCAAAGTAGTAAAGCCAATGATACACAAGAGATTACTGGGTGTGGAAGAGTTAGAAACATTTCAAAAGAGCAAAACAAAAAAGTAATTAAGAGTAATGAAGATAGCAATTGACGTGGGATTTAAATTTTTTCAAGTTAAAGTTGCCTGGGAACCATGGAGCCGATAGAGATTCCTACAAGCTAGAAATGCGGGAAAAAACTATTAGCATATAATTTACGTTTATATCTAGCCAATTCAACTGCAAATGGATGAGACCTCGTTGCCAGTATATTACTGCGCTCAAATTCACAGACACTAGAAACCACAGCGAAGAACTCATCAGAAAAAAAAATAAGCTTAAACGCCAGAACAGGACCAATATTATTGCTGAATCTTCTTTGGATTTTATCAAGGTGTTCAAGGTAAATAGCAGGGGCACTGGCCCATATGTGTCAGCAATACGTATGGACGAGTGGTTGACTTAGAGATATATAAGATAAATTCTGAAGAGAAAATTGTTTAGTGTGACAAAGGGAACCAACAAGAGAGAGAGAGAGAAAGAGAGAAGGGAAAAATACGAAACAGCTAAATGTTACTCCGCTTTCCTCTAACTGGTATTTATTCGGCCTAGCATGAGAAATTTCAGCTTAACTTTATAAGAGTCGATCTAAATATCTTTGGCATCTTCCGTAATTTTGCTCAATATTACTAAGAAGCAACTACCCTTGTCTAAGTGTAAAGTATTCTGCTACTTTGCTATTATTTTGAATATATATATGTATGTATGTATGTATGTATGTATGTATGTATGTATGTATGTATAAATTGCCATTAACACAATAAGATATAATACATTTCAAGAAAAAAAGAAAGATCATATTTTACTAGTAAAACGATATATAGAAGTATTAACGCTTAAAATATATTAGGCGACTTTCGACCAAGCCTTCTTCAGAACAAAAATCATCGGTAGAAAATAAAACTGAGTAGCTAATAAGATTTTTTTATTAGCAGCCAAAGTTAAAATGTGAGGATAAGGAGGTGTAAAAAATATTCTCCCCTAGCTAATGGTGTCCTTACATTTTAACTTTGGTCGGTAATAAAACTTTTTCTTATTAGCTACTCAGTTTTATTTTTTACCGACAATTTTTGTGCTGAAGAAGGGTTGGTCGAAAGGCGCATCACATATTTTAAGCGTTGATACTTCTGTTATCTCGTTTTATTAGTAAAATATGATCCCTCTTTTTTTCTTGAAATATATATATTCTTATTTTATTACACTGGATTAATCTACCGCCCCTTTTTCTTTCCTTAATTGGAAGGAGATCTCATAACTCAATATAGGATCAATCTTCTTATGGTTCAGTCATATAATTCCATCGCCTAAAATTGTTTCTTGATATAATTTCGATTTCCCAAATAACGATATTAATCATCCGGTAATTCCCCGCTCAGCTTAACTGGGGTTTACAGCTTTTTCGGTAACCTTCCTAGAGACGGGGGAGTCGATAAAATCAACCGGCCACCTCTGCTGAGAACAGGTGAACTGGAGTAAACAGGCTCAACTATCGTCTAACCCGCACTTCTTTCATGTCCATTGAACAGTAGTACAGAACCAAAATAAAATAAAAAAGAAATAAAACTAAGAGGTCATCCAGCAAGATGAATTAAGTGGGGTAGGGAGGTTATGACGTTTTAAAGAATGGTGTAAACTACAAGACCTCCTACAGAAGCGGTGGAGAGTGACAAAAAAGGACTACAAATAAACTTTAAGAAAACTGAATGCATGGTCATCAGCTAAAAGGTGCAATCCAAAATGCCAAATACAGGTAGGTGATACCAGAATCAAGCAAGTACAAAAATTTAAATACCTAGGAAGTGTTCTAACAGATAGAAAGTGCGACACAGAGATCCAAAGGCGAATTGGCATGGCAAAGGACGCGTTCCAGAAGCTGAGTAAAGTACTAACATACAGGAAAATTTCATTAGAAACAAAGAAAGGGTGCTGGATTGTTATGTGATGTCAGTTCTTCAATACGGCAGTGAATGCTGGACAATATCATCGAAAATGAGGACAAAACTGGAAGCAGCGGAAATGTGGTTCTACAGAAGGATACTGCGGATATCGTGAACAACGATATGCAAGCAACGATATGCAAGCAACGATGAGGTGTTGGAAAGAATGGCAACAAGAAGTAAATTAATACTGAGCATCAGGAAGAGACAACTGGAGTTCCTGGGACATGCAATAAGAAAGGAGAGCTTGGAGAACCTGATACTGACTGGCCAGATAGAAGGAAAGAGAGACAGAGGAAGTCAGCGGATGACATATTTGCAGGGCCTGATCAGGTGGATGACGGAATGGGGGTTGCTAGGAGTAACAGGAGCAAACATACTAAGAGCCACAAGGGATAGGGATACGTGGAGAACCATGATCGCCTACGTCCTGAAGGGACAGGGCACATAGAAGAAGAAGACATGTATATATTTTTATTTTTTTGGTTGTATTGTTTGTTTTAATTTTCTTTTTACCTCCTTATCTATATTTCTTACCTAATAAATGAACCATATTTTACTGCCTGCTGATAGTTTTTTAACACCGAAACTTTATAGTTACTGAGATGCAGTATACTATAATGATAATAATTACTATATATTTATGCTCTACTCTTGTACTGAGCACTTTTTAAAAGTAAATATCTTTCTGTGAATGTACTTTCATTAGTAACCGTTACTTATATTATATATATATATATATATATATATAGAGAGAGAGAGAGAGAGGGAGAAGGAGAGAAACAGAGAGAGAAAAAAAGAGACAGAGGAAAAAGAGTAAACAATCTTCTAGTTATCTATCAAGGATTTAGCGTCGGCAAATATAAATAGTTTAGACATGGGTATTAACATTGCATAATATACTTGCAGTTTCATTTCTTAATGATCATCACCTGACCGCTCAAGACATGAAACTGGCACCTCATTCAATGGTGATTTCTATGGAGAAACGTATATGACTTTCTTTTGACTGTCTTTCATCAAGTTCTCTTCAATATAACTTCAAAGTATAGTATTCCATCCGTTTAGATGCTTTTCCATTGATTCCGAAATTAAATCACTGCGATGAATTTTCCAAATTTCATTTTCTAGAATCATCGTCGATGTCGATCGAAAATCACAATTTATAGAAACTAAGCAGCGCTCTATATCAGACGCAAAATGTAATCGTGCACATTTGCAATAGTTTATGATATAAAGATGATAATTCGCTTAAAAATCACAATTTTATAAAACATAAATTCTATAAGTAAAATCAAATCCGTTCAGCGTGTGAGGGTTAAATACTAATTAGCATATTTTATTTGTTACCTTAATGAGAAACAAAGTTAAGAAATTATTACAAGAAACTTGCTTGAAAAACTGTGCCCATTTCATCTCGTTTCTGTCATGTATCTTTACTTGTCTTTTTCTCTCTGTCGCGTTCGTCCTCTTTTAATTTCTGTCGCCTTCCCTCTCTTTAAATTTCTGTCTCCTTTCCTCTCTCTTTGAATTTCTGCCTCCTTCCCCCTGTTTTAATTTCTGTCTCTTTCTCTCTCTCTGTTAATTTCTGTCTCTTTCTCTCTCTTACTTTTCATTTCTGTCTCCTTCCCTCTCTGTAAATTTCTGTCTCCTTCCTAATCTTTTGATTTTTGTCTCTTTCCCTGTCTTTTAATTTCTGTTTCCTTCCTTCTCTTTTAATTTCTGTCTCTCTCTCATTAATTTCTGTTTCCTTCCTCATTTAATTTCTGTCTCTTTCTCTCTCTTTTAATTTCTGTCTCTTTCTCTCTCTTTTAATTTTTGTCTTTTTCTGTCTCTTTTTTTCTGTTTCCTTCCCTCTCTTTTAATTTCTGTCTCATTCCCTCTTTCAGTTTTTGACTCCTTTTCTCTCTTTTAATTTCTGTCTATTTCTCTATCTTTTAATTTCTGTCTCCTTCTTTCTTTCTTTCTTTCTCTCTCTCTCTCTCTTTAAACTTCTCTCTCTTTCCCTCTCTTTTAATTTCTGTCCTTTTCTAGCTTTTTGTCGGCAAATAATCTATTCATCATAAATGCGTTTACTAAACTTTTTTAGTGAATAACTAATTTTTAATCCGAATTTTTCAATTACATCATCCAACATACACAATCAAACTGTTTATAGGGATACATGTTTTAGTTTATTTGCGACGACAAATATATTATCAATCTGCACGTTACCCTGTTCTGTGTGTGTGTGTGTGTGTGTGTGTGTGTGTGTGTGTGTGTGTGTGTGTGTGTGTGCTGATTTTCTAAGCGCCGCAAAGTATGGGGTACCGAGTGAGGATCGAACTCACTACTCATTTGCAACAGGTTCTTGCGAGATAAGGTTGATAACCATTACACAACACCGAGGTGCAGAAATGATTTTCTAAAAGCAGCTTAGATGTGGCACAAGGCCGAAAATATGAGTACCGAGTGAGAATCGAACTCACTACTCAGTTGTAATAAGTTCTAGCAAGACAAGCTTGCTAACCACGTCTAGGTGCGTGTGCGTGTGTGTGTGTGTGTGTGTGTGTGTGTGTGTGTGTGTGTGTTTAGCAAAAGATATTGGTAAAGTTGGTTAAAGGCAAATTACATATACAAGATGTACGCAAAATCTTTCAACGATGTTTTATTAAAAAAATTGTTTTCTTCTGCGCTTTCAGTCTGTACCGATATAACTGCGAACATTTTAGTATACCGAAAATATTTGTACGTGCCTACATCACTAGATAATTGGTATTTAATAAACGATCGAATTATATGTGAAGACATCTGCGTGTCTATGTATCAGTGTATGATTATATGTTAGTGGATTCTTCAACAAGCATAATTTTATCATCCGTTTATGATTTTCTAAATGTGATGTGTGTTTCTAAACATGCTTATAGAAATTACCTATGATTCCAATCATTCTCAAACAGTCATTCCTTGATAAATTTTATTCCCTTCAGTTTAGACAGATGTGCTGATTTGGGAAAATAGATTCAGTTTCCTGCGTTTCCAAATTGACGCATATCAAGCAAAGCTTGTTCCAAATGATGCAATAATGTCTAAAGTATCGGTTGTAGACAAATTTGGCCACATTGCAACGAGCGACAACTTCTTTTAGCCTAAAGGCAGTCATTATTACAATTTTCAGATCATATATTTACCAAACTTGCACCATACCCTAACCTGTACAGGACTGTTGAAATGCTGTAGACCAAGATAACTCAGAGTTGACCGGGGTGTAATCAAATTAACTGTCAACCTCCTATATGGCAATGAATACTGTGAAATTTCCTCACAAATGAAGAAAGGACTTGAAGCAACAGAAATGTGGTTCTACAGAAGGATGCTGAGAACATGTGACCAATGGCATTTTTTAGAGGAAATAGAAACAACGGCTTTGAAGAGATTCAGGATCGCGGTGGTCCAAGGCAAAATATACCCAGGTGCCGACTCCGGAAGTGACCACGTCCCAGTCATCTGCAAACTAAGAGTGAAACTCCGAAGACTGAAGAAGCCCAGCACATCACCAAGGCTACAATACGACACGCTAGAGAATGACCTCACTCTGCAGAAAAAATACAATAACAGTGTGAGAAAGAAACATGAAGAACATATTGAAAAAACGAGTGGATGACCGAAGAGATCCTCCACATAATGCAAAGGAGACAAAAAATAACGCTAAGACATGGAGCAGATTACAAGAAACTCCACAGGGAGATAAGGAACAAATGCAGACAAGCCAAAGAGGAATGGCTCAACAACAAATGCAAAGAAGTAGAGAGACTGAGCAGGACCAACAAAGCAGAGATGCATAAAGAGATAAGAGAACTAACAGGACAAAAAACCTGCTCCTCAACAGGATGCATAAAATCCAAGGATGGAACAATCATATTAGAGAAAGAGAAAATACTCCAGCGATGGGAAGAATATATAAAGGATCTTTTTGCGACAAGCGAGAACAGCCGAGAATACACAAGGAGATGGATGGACTGGAAATACTAAAATCCGAAGTGGAAGCTGCAATGGCCAAAATGAACAGAAACAAAGCAGCTGGTCCAGACGGCATAGTGATAGAGCTGCTGACAACCTTAGAAGAATATGTCATAGAAAAAATTACCGACATAATAAACGAAATTTATAGCAGCGGAATAATACCAGACGACCTATGCAAGTCGATATTTATAGCACGGCCGAAGAAAGCAGGCGCAAACGAGTGTGAACTACACAGAACTATCAGCTTAACAAGCCACATTACCAAACTGATGGTCAGAATCCTGATGAATAGAGCGAGAAGCAAAATCAGGCCAGAGATAGGGCAGGAACAGTGCGGGTTCGTCAAAGACACAGGAACAAGGAACGCCATATTCATGATTAGGATGCTCTCCGAAAGGGCAATACAAATGAAGAAAGATTTGTACCTATGTTTCATTGACTAAGCGAAGGCATTCGACAAGATACGACACAAAGAACTAATGGAGATGCTCGGCAGCCTCGACATTTTCGGCAAAGACATAAGAGTAATCAAGAATCTCTACTGGCAGCAAACGGCCAGCATACGGACAGGCAACGATCTCAGTAGATTTACAAAGATAGAAAGAGGCGTAAGACAAGAATGTATCTTTTCACCGGATTTGTTCAACCTGTACAGCGAGAATATCTTGAGGACCCTAGATGACACGCCAGGATTTGTTGTTGGGGGACACAACTTGAACAACATAAGGTACGCAGACGATACAGTGCTGATTGCGGACACGGAAAGGAAACTACAAGACCTCATACAGAAGGTAGCGGTGGAGAGCGACAAAAAAGGACTACAATTAAACTTTAAGAAAACTGAGTGCATGGTCATCAGCAAAAGGTACAACCCAGAATGCCAAATAAATATGGGAGATACCAGAATCAAGCAAGTACAAAGATTTAAATACATGGAAAGTGCGACACTGAGATCCGAAGGCGAATTGGCATGGCAAAGGTTTAGGAGAGCTAACAAAAAGATAAAATTCATTAAGAGCCACAAATGACAAAAAATTGTGGAGAACTATGATCGCCAACGTCCTCAAGGGACTCGGCACATAGATGGCTTTACTATTCTTTATTGATAGTATTTAGTGGAATATTTGACTTTACAAATGCAGTCAATCTGGTTGATCCATAAACACTTCAACGTTTCTCAGTTGGTAATCAAATCTTTTCATGAACTTTATAAACGTATATATTTGATTTCTGTACCAACTTTCATAAGTATAAGCAAATCCATGAAGTAACACATGTATGTATGCATGAATAAATGTCGTCAAGAAAGACGTTCGTAATGCTTTTGGTGTTAATTTCCTTATGGTTGGCACAGGGTTTGATCTTACGTATAATGTATGTTGTCGTGTCTGAATAGTCAGTCAGTCAGTTAAGTGCCATACGTGATACACGCTTGAGCGATCCTGTCTCGAAAGAGACATGACTGACTGGGCAGAATATTATCCCGCAGTAGGTTGCCATTGCTTTCTGCGGTAGACTGATTGCCGACCAAGGCTACAGAACCCAGTCTGTCCTATTATTTAACACATAACTGGAGGGAAGAGACGGATTAATACCTTTCCCAAGGTTATTTGCGCGTAAGTGAATGCAAGGAATTCGACTGGAATTCGAACTCGGCTTCCCGATCAGACCTAAAAATCATCAGAGAAGTTACTTACGGAAAACAAAAATTAACTCCTCGTTATAAAGTATTTCCAGTGGAAACGTATATGTCTCAGTTAGTGGGCTAAAACGTCATGTGAAAGTTCATGAAAATATTGCTGTTTCACCTACTATAAGAGGCTCCCAACGCTACCATATACACAAGAAATTGTAAGTCCCTAACAGAGCTAGTACCACCTATTAGTTTCTAAGCTATCAGAAAATAAAAATCAACAATACATGTTTATAGTAAACTTGATAACAATACAATTTATAATCTACAAAATATATATAAAAATATTACCTTTACTCTGAGAGTGTAAAACAATGTACAAAATATCTGTATTTGAAAACATAAAATTACATACAAAATATTCAAATTTCGGCATTAAATAAGCCAAAGAAGTTGATATGCTGCTAACCAAAATCAATCAAACAACCAACTTAGCAGAGCTTAAAAATACATCCATATTTGAAGATCGATCAAGTGATTGCATTACGCAAATATATACAGGGTTCGATGTGTAAATTGTCACTATGTCATATTTTTAATTCCGCGCATGCGTACTGTTTGTGTTGTTTTTTGTTTTGTTTTTTATTATTTTTTGTCGACAGCACTGTAAAGTAGGGTCAGTTGGGCACCGTCTATGAGAGAAAGTGCACCAGGATGCAATCCACGCCGCCAGAAATTTGGAAACGACATGCTCAAATACGTGTTTGGGTGTTAATCTGAAGACAGTGCAGAGCATTAGCAGAGAGTTAGAAGAGTTTAATGATGATTACAAAGGTGTTTGGAGTGATTACTAGTGATGACGACGTTACGCCTCCATTCATCTTTCTACAGAGCCTCAGACTCAACAAGGAGGCCTACATCAAGTCAGAAAATATCTGCGACCACATATCAGCTGGTCACCTGATTCTCCAGACTGCAACTTCTTTGATTATTATGTGTGAAGATCAGTTGAGTGAGAGACTAACAAAACACAAATGATAAACTGAAAGCAAGGATTATGGCAGCATTCACCAACTCAAACAAGGAGACCGTCCAGAAGAATTGCAGGAGATTCCAAAATCGTTTGAAGTCCATGGTTGAAGCCAATTGCTATTTTATTGAATAAATTTCATCTTTAATATTTCTAGATATGTTTGTGTAATCTTGGTAAATATATCTATTAAAATCAAATTTCATATTTATTTTCATTGTTTTTGCATAATTTAGATGGCAATTTATCCATCTCACCTTGTATAATTTATCGTAAGAAGCAATCATTATTTTCCGATTCTGCGCTTTTGACCCTATTTAGAAATACTATCGAAATCAAGAAAAACTCATGTATTTTAACCGTTTGTTTTGATTTAACTTTTGGTATTTGCTTTATAACTTCGATAAAAAAAGTTAATTGTCAAGATGTCCAGTCACAGGAGTTACAGAAGGAATTTGAATTCATACATTTCAAGTAAATATAAGCTGCATTAACTGGAATTTGAACCCCTTCTGGCAAACTCCTTTTTGGTGTGTTAAACACATTTTCTGAGGCACCGGGGTTGTGTGAATCCAACTATTGATTCCGTTTATAAAACAGTTCTCAAAATGCCAATATGATGATAATGTGATAATTAAAATCTCTCCTATGCTTATATTTAAATGAGTGGGCCCGTACCGTCAAAAATGACGACAAAATATTTATATCGATATACCGTCTAAAATGACGGCAACATATTTATTGATGTACCTATTATTGAATATCTTGCTCAAAGACATAACAAAGAAATAATTCAAACACCCACCTGAGCGTGACAAGAGGGATATATATATATATATATATATATATATATATATATCCGAGTGAATAAGGAATGGAGAAAAATTTACAAGGCCCAAAACATTAATTTAAAACAGTGATCGATATCTAAAATAGAACTGTGAATATTTATTATAAATTATAATTTAGAACACGTACAAATATATATAATAAAAAGATATAAAAAATATATTTAAAAAATTGAACTTGTTCTAAACTATAATTTATAATATAGATATAGATATATTTTAAATTGTAAATTGATGTGGTAGTAGAAAAAATTTGTTCAAATATATATTTATATATATATGTGTGTGTGTGTGTGTGTGCATTGTGCACAACGGTCTTATAATAGTCGAGAGGATTACTAAGTTTTACATGAAATTTCGAGAAATATGTACTTCTGTATTTGGATACTGATCTCAGTAAAACCACCCTTCAAGGGCTACTGAGACTGAAAGAGAAAGACGAGACTATAGCGATGAAAACGGACGCTCAAAGAACAGCATTAAAGAAAACAAAATATACCGATTGGCATTGCATTTAAATCTTTGAAGATTGTCGGTGGGTGGGGAGCAACAAAGCGGTTAACAGTTCCACAAACAAAAAGTGCAAAAAAAGAAACTATTAGAATAAAACTGATCCTTATATCTAGCTATTTCAACATTAAAATGATGAGAGCTATTTGTCAATTGAATAGTACGCTTAAATTCATGCCATCAAAGTACCAAGGAGGAGCCTATTAGAACAATTATCATGAAAATATTTTTAGAAGGACAGAGAAGCCACATTACGAGAGCAGAAAAGAGACTGAAGTCAGAATGCCAGGTAAGTGAGAATAACATTACAGACCTTTCATTGGGTTTCGTTTAGAATCTCAAGATAGATTACAGGAATTCTAGACCAAATATGGCGGCAACATTCAATATGCAAGTATGAATAGTAGATTTATAAGTGATGAGAAAAATTGTTTGACACCATACAGTGAATCAACTTTCCTAGCAGCAGACCTAGAAATGTATTCAATATAATCACACCACTCGATGTCAGTGGAAGACCTGAGGGCAAGAAGGTGCAATTCGTTGCTCTTCTGTTAGTTAGCATCAGTCATGTAAATGAAAGGTGACAATAACTTTGAAGATGATCAAAAGATAGAGGTTTCGTTTTAGAGGCGTCAAAATTTACAAACCATCTTTACTGCAGTTAAGAAATGTTTGTAGATCATTTTAGGAGCAAATAGTTGTCATCGGCATAAATAGCGAGTTGAGAACGGATAACAACGGGATGTGTGTCATATTAGTTTCTTTACAATCTAAATATATAACAGCGTAACATTTTGACTGTTTTATATTGAACTCGATACACGAGTTACTATTTATTATTCTTTCCAGTTTTATTCTCAGTGATGTATTATTTTTGCGCAATATAATATCAAATCTCAACCGTTGTACTTGTTATCTTTCGGGAGAATTTCAAATTAAGCCCTTTATTCAATTTTTTTGTTTCCTGGTTCCCAGAAAAATTACTCGGATTATGTAGTTTAATCCCGGATCAAAAACATCTCTATGGTTCTCTTGTTTATAAGAACTAAGAACGCTATCAGAAAACTTTTAAAGCTTTCAGGTCATAGACGATCATGATTCACTGCAAAATCCTTTCTCTTTATTATCTGTGAGTTGCCATGATTTCTTGGGAAAGTTTAAGGAATCGTTTCATTTCCGTTGCCATCTCCACAATTTAAGATATGGTTGGAAAAAAAAAATACTTGTAACTTTTTATTGGTATCCGTGCGAAGTTGAGTGTAACAGACTTGGTTGTGACTGATTGTACTTTCTGCGCCGATAACCGTTACACTAACCGCATATCCTGATCGAAGCAAAGCATGTGCTTCATTCGTTTCAGAGACGTCGCTTTTAACCTTCATCCCCAAACAAGTGTATACAGTGTTTTCAATGCCTTCCTTCAAAGATTGAACTTGCATCGTTCAAGTAATCACATAGACTTATGCAACACGTATCTCGACGCACTCATTATTTCTCAAAATTATTCACTAAAATGTATGTATGTTCGTAGAAAATGCGGGGGTGTGACCTACTTCTGACTCTGCTTTTTAGCATACGTCTTGAAATATGGTGTTACGTGCATGAAAGTAATGTATGTACCGAGGCATGACAGGGTCACCTGAATAAGTCGTTATGAGATGGCTCCTTGCCAGGTGTTCTCATCACGTCATCAGTCGAGTCAACCTTTTGCTGCATCGATCAGGTCGTTCAACAGATATATATTAACCATTAACAAGAAATTGTTTTGGCGCTGGGAGTGGAGAAACTCTCTCCTCTTTTATCTATCACTTTCTATGTTTTTTCTCTTTTTCTTCTCTTCATCTAATGTTTATTTTTCTTCCTTGGCTTTTCTTCTTGTTTTTCTCTTTCTCTCTCATTCTTATCTTTTAAAATTACTTGTTTTAGGTTTACTTTTTCTCGACTTTTTTGTTCTATCCCATATATACCGCCTACACATAAATTCTTATTTTGTCTTTTAGTTTCCGGTCTCTTTCCCCACTTCACTCCCCTCTTTCCCTCTCGCTCTCTTATATATATATATATATATATATATATATAGATAGATAGATAGATAGATAGATAGATAGATAATATAACACTCTACGTTTGTATCGAGCACTCTTTAGAAAAGTATATGCATGAACAGCAGGTTAAAAACTTTGTTACAATATATATATATATATATATATATAGTAATATTCTTATTATTTATAATAGAAACATTTTTTTACTACACCAGAGTTTATATATGTCACCTAATGCGGTGCTGAATATAGCACTGAATCACAACAACTCTTATGCAGCAAAAAATTGATGTAACCCCCTGCACATCAGTGGCGTTTCCGCCTTGCTCGGGGTGAAATGATTAAAAAAAAAAAGTAATAAGAATATTACTAAAATATTGCTCTATTACCTATCGAGCACTGTTTAAAAGTAAATGGTACGAAGTGTGAAATATCATTCCATTAGTTCTTCCTACTAATATATATATATATATATATATGTGTGTGTGTGTGTGTGTGTGTGTGTGTGTGTGTGTGTGTGTGTGTGTGTGTGTGTGTGTGTGTGTGTGTGTGTCTGTGTGTGTGTGTGTGTGTGTATAACGTAGAATATTTGGGATATAAGTCCGGTAAATTCTGATAGAGACGAACTCAAAAGAACTCAATGTTAAATTTATTTATTTAATTTAACAGAGTAATATAGTTTAGAAAAAATTTAGATATTCGACAATTTCATGAAATTGTAGAATATCTAATTTTCTTCTAATATATATATATATATATATATATATATATATATATATGTTTTGAACATTGCAAATATATATATATATATATATATATATATATATATATATATATATACAAATGAATAAGGAACGAAGAAAATATTTGCAATGTTCAAAACATTAATTTAAACAGTGCTCAATATTAAAATAGACCTATGAATATTTATTATAAATTATACTTTAGAACATCTTGTAGTAGATTGTAGTTTGTACATGTTATAAAGTATGATATAGATAGATAGATAGATAGATAGATAGATAGATAGATAGATAGATAGATAGATATTCTTTCCATTTTCAGCTTTCTGCCAGTGTTTCTGTATACATTTCATGTTTTGGTTTCTGTATCAGCTCAGTGTGTATGTGTGTGTGTGAGAGAGAGTGCGTGCGTGTGTGTGTGTGTGTGTGTGTGTATGCGTGTGTGTATGAGTGTATCTTTACGTTTACTTCTGTCAGAATCTCTCCCAATCTTTTATACGAGCTTTCTTCTTTTTTTACTCACTACCATTTGTTACGTCACTGTCTACTTTTGAATCGCTTTCTACTATCTATTTGTATTTTGTATCTCTCTTTTCATCTCTTACTCCACCTCCTTTATCTTTCTTTCCATTCCCTATCACTTTTACTTTTTATTTTCGTCTATCCTCCTTTCTCTTGCTTTCTTTCTTTCCTTTCTGTCTCAAGTAGCGGTTACGCTCTTTCTACCACCATCTCTTTCTCTCTCACTGTCTCCCTCCTTTTTCTATCATTTTCCAACTCTTTTTCCCAATTCACTAACATCACTTCGGTGTTTCTTTCCACACTCACCTTGTTAACCCAACTTTCTCTTGCACATATGCACTTTCTCTTTTTCTTGTAATTTAATTATTCGAGATACATAATGAAGCTTTAAAATTCACCCAAAAAATAGATTCTCGCCCTTTCCGCCTGTGAAACTCTCTTCTATATTCTTGCTTTCTTGACGGCTACAACCTCCAGTAATTTAAATGCAATTTCAATACCCATCTCTTAACCATTTGACTTCAGCTCTTTCTACATCACCCTGTATATTTTTTCATTTTTCTCTACCTTTGCAACTGTCATCACACCTGTATTCCCATCCTTCTTTTGCTCCCTTCTCTGACACCCCCTGTAACTGTACTCTCCTCCTATCTAATTTTTTTCTCTTATGTACCCCCTGCACATCAGTGGCGTTACCGCCTTGCTTGGGGTGAAACGATTAAAAAGAAAAGATAAATTTTAATTTACAAACTCTTACAATTTACAGAACACGATTCTGACATGTCAGTGCAGAATTTTTAAATGCTTACACTTAAAACGTATCACCGAGAGACTGTAAGAGAAGATAATAAACATTCAATCAAACTTGCAGCGAAAATATTGAGTCATGTCGTGAATTAAATGTGTAAATATTTAAAAGCGCTTAACAATAATATGCTAACAAGCATAAATAGATAGGAACCAAGATAAGAAGACAGTGTTATAACTCATTAAGAACAGCTTTAATAATATGTCTCGACTGACTCCAATGGTACTCTACCGAAATAGCTATCAGAACGCTTTCGAAACTCTGGTATTTAACCAGTCTCCTTACTAAGACAATATGCGACACGATGTCGGGTTTAACGTCGGGAATCTGAGCATGCATACTCAGGCCAAGGATCATAATTTATCCAGCTCCCGAAAAAGAGGGATAGAGCATTTTGCATTATCTATTTTCCTTAGCCGAGTCTTCGTCCGTAGATAGAGCCACGACTGAGTCGTACTCTGCCCAAAAACACGGAACTTGACAGCATCGTGCCCTAAAGTGACTTGTTGGAACTGTGTTTATTTAACCAGGTTGTCCCCATTAAGAGGAAATGCGACAAGAGTTGTGTATCTCGAACGCGTATCTTTTTTTAATTATGTGCCATGTCCTTTCAAGACGTAGGTCATCATTAACTTTCACTTACACATGGCCTTTGTCGCTCTTAATATTCTTCCTCTTGATTTCTGTCCCAAACCCCGCTCCGCCATCTATTTGCTCAAGTCCAGCAAATATGTCTCGCGCTCCTTGGCAAAACAATTCACGATCCCCTGAATATATTTTTCTTGGTCGAGTCTCTTCACGCAGACATAGCCACGATTGAGTCGCTTTCTGCTCGAAAAGACAGAACTTGTCTGAGAGTTTTGAGTTTTCGCGGAACCCTGAGTATTTACCCAAAGTCTCTCCCCTAAGTTGGGATGTAACACAAAGTTGGGTTTAACGTGAGGAATCCGAGCAGAAACACCCAGGTCAAGGGTCAAAATTTACCCAGCTCCCGCAATCGAATACAACGCTTGTCTATTTTACGATGCGTAGACAGAGCCTCAACTAAGGCGAACACTGCCCGAAGACAGTGACCATGCCAATTTTCCTCAGCCAAGTCTTAGTTCATAGACATAGCTCCGATTGAGTCGTTCTCTTCAATTGAGTCGTTCTCTTCAATTGAGTCGTTCTCAGTTCCTCCTCAAAGACACTAGGTTTAACGTGATGTTTCCGGATACACTCGGACAAAAATTACGCAGACCCCGCATACTCGGGTTTGTGTTCTTGTCTATTTTTCCCTAGCCCAGGTTCTGTATAAAGACATTGCCCTGTTTGAGTTCCTCTCCTCTCGAAGGCAGAAAGTTTGACAAGCTCGAGTTCGCGCGGATCTCTATCCAAATCCTCTCTCTCTGAGGCGGGATGCGACACAAGGTTTGTTTTTAACGTGGGAATACCCAGGCGCGACACTCAGGTCAAAAATTTCCGCAATAGATAAGATGAATGAATAGATAGGAAGAAACAAATTAGATATGAACAGATTATTTATTTTCGTAGATGAGCTGTCACCCAAGCCTAGACAACCAGTTCTGTTTGCTGTTTAACCGAAAGCTACTCGGGGAGAAGTTGGTTAAATGACTTTCCCAACGCAGGAGATTAAGACGTAGTTTAAAATCGGTCCCAGTTTTCCTCGCCAAATAGGTACATTTTATAAAACCACGATTTCAATTAAGTCGATCGTCTTAAATGCCCCAGGTAACTAATCTCATCGATTGATACCAGACATTCAAATAAACTCTGAAGGTTCAAATGGCGTTGACATTAATTCTTATAATTTAAATGACTTTTTGCTCGATTCTTTGTCTTTATATTTCACTTTTGCTGAACCTTTTCTACGACAGTTATTTGTGATATAAATAGATTAATTAACTGAACTGCACCTTTTTGAAAATCTTACTCAATATTTAGGCTACATTTAAAAAATATTCAAGCTTACCATGAATATTAGCATTTGAAACCTCCGTTTTTTACCTTCTTCCAGTAGGACAAGTTAAGTTGGTTGATTTTTAGATCTCAAGTTTTATTGGGGAATTTAATGACAGTGAGTTCGCTTTATTTTTCATTCGTTTTTTTTTTCTTTTTTCTTTTGAACAGAACAAAAATAGTTCTCGGACAAAAATGATAGTTGATATCTTTAATGTTAGATGATATACTAATTACTATAAAGACATTTCTGCATTTTTTTAATGCAGAGATGTCTATGATAATAATTCTCAAGTACAGATGACAGAAAAAACAGTGTGAGTACACACACACACGCACACACACACACACACATACACATACATACATATACATATATATATATATATATATATGAGAGCGAGAATGCGTGATAAAGTGCGTGTATGTGTTGCTATAGTATAATTTTTGCAAACCGACCTCTTCCTTACTGTTAGTTTCAGGAGCAAGCAACAGCTATCTTGCCATCTATAAATAGCAAACATTGCCTGATATTGACAATAATGAAGGAATGTGCAGAAAAGTTTGTTATATCATATTTTGGGGATTTTATTTTGATTTACACTTTACATCGAGCCTTTTCTTCGTGATACGTTAGCACTTTCTTGCACAATTATTATATTTACATATGTATATTGCTTTTAATTTTATATATTTATCGGGGATAAAGCATGTCGATATTCCATAAGGCTTCGTTCGTAGACAGAGCCGTAACTGAGTCGTATTCTGTCCAAAGACAGTGAGCTCAACAGCTTCGTTCTCTGAAGTGGATTGTCAGAACTCTGGTTATTAAAGCAAGTCGTCTCCACTGAGAGGGGATGCGATACAAGGTCAGTTATGTTATGTTGGTATCTCGAACAGGTATCTTTTTGTTTTTCTTTATTTGCTATGTTCCTTCAAGACATAGGCAATGATAGACTTCCACTTTCGCCTCTCCCTGGTCGCTCTTAATACTGGTCTCTCTCCTAAACCCCGCCCCGCTATCCATTTACTCAAGCCCATCAAATATGTCTCGTGCTCCTCAGCATCAAATATTCCCCCTTCTCTCTATCTCTCTCTCTCTCTCTATCTATCTATCTATCTCACTCACTCACTCACTCACTCACTCACTCACTCACTCACTCACACACACCTATGTGTGTGTGATAATGAAGATATTCTTTGTATATTTCTTTTTTTTTTAGTTAACAAATGAGAGCATGAGCCGCACCAAAAGGGTAACAGAGGGTGCAAAGAGTGACATAAGAATTTCGTTTTTGAAATTCGTTGTACAAGTCCCCTTCAGTCCCCCAATCTGGTGTGAATGTATATTCGTGTTTTGATAAGAGAGAACGGAATATCCTCCTCCCCGTCACTTCTTCAAACTTTGGGGTGTACAATTAAGGAGTTGACCCTGGGTATCACCAAAATTCTGACGTAACTGGGAAGCACAGCACAGTTTGGGGAAATTACACTACTTTCGCCTATTACTTCAGCCTACCTAGCTTGTTTTTTAATTGGATTTGAAATTTTACCCAATTAATAGAAATACTCAATGCCAACCACCGAGAAAAACTACAGGGATAGATGAGAAATTTTCGCTCCCAGATCTTAACTAAATAAAAATATACTATGGTCCTCAAATTTTGTATAATGTAAATAGCATACGCAGATTTTGACTGTTTATTTCCCGATCTATTGTCACTAAGCAGGTTACCACTGGAAGTTTCAAGACTTACTAGCCTTCTTCTCCTATGACAATGAAGATAAGATTGCAGGCAAAAGAGATGCGATTCTAAAAAATAATGCTGAGAATACTAAGGACAGTGAGCGTAAATATCGAAGTTTTAGTGAAACATAAAGACAAAATAGACATCTATACTCAGAATCAGAAAGAGACAGATGAAATTCTTAAGCACAAAATAAGGGAAAATTTAACCTTCACTGGATATCTCGAAGACAAAACTGGCAGGGGTAAGGTAACAAAACCTGTCGAACCTTTGTAAATGGATATGTGAAAGAGAGGTAGGAAGTTTAGTAAGAGACAACTGTTGCTAAAGGATAGGAGGTTATGGCGAGCCATGATCTCCCACGTCCTGGATAGAAACGGTACGTAGAAGACTCGCTTTTCAAATAAGTATCAAAATGAAAAAGTTTCCTTTTTGTAGGGGTTTATGCATATCCTAAACTCTTGTTGAAGTGACATCATATCGACGAAATAACTCGGCCGCCTCTCCAGCACAGGTCCTGGGTATGACGGTAAACTACATCATCAGCAAGGCCATTTATCGAGAGGTTGTGAGGAGCATGGAACCATCTCTTAATTGCTGTTGTTCCCAGGTGGTAGCATCTGTTAGGGTCCCAGCTATGGGAAAATAGTTAACAGCCAAACTGAGGTCAAAACACTGTGAAAGTATAAAAGTAGACTTTTATAAAAAAAATATACATTTTTGAAGGAAAAAAATTACCAACAATACAATTTTGAAAAAAAAAATATTACCATAACAAATTTTTGAAGAAAAAAATTATTGCCATAATACATTTTTGAAGGAAAAAAATATTGCCACCAATATATTTTTAATACAAAACTAGAAGACAACTTCAGTTTCTAAAATACTTTTTTAAATTCATTATAATCTAACTAAATCAAACTTCTCACTATCAGTCAGTTAAGTGCCATACGTGATTCACGCTTGGGTGATCATGTCTTGAAAGAGACATGACTGAATGGGCAGAAGATTATCCTGCAGTAGGTTGCCATTGCTTTCTGCGGTAGACTGCTTGCCGACCAAGGCTATAGAGCCCAATCTGTCCTGTTATTTAACCCATAACTGGAAGGAATAGACGGATTAATACCTTTCCCAATGGTATTTGCGCGTAAGTGAATGCAATGAATTCAGCTGGATTTCGAACTCGGCTCCCCTATTTCTCGTTCCGAGCCGAGATCCGATGCACCACAACGCACATCCCTTCTCACTATAACTGAACATTATAAAAATACCTTAAAACCCTACCTTTTTGGCATTGAATAACCCACCGAGGTTGATATACCTTTAAACAAAACTCAAATTCAAACTCTCCAGAACAATCTTTTCTTTTAAAATTTTCATCTCCAACTATGAATTTTCATTATAAGCACTCAATTAACTTCCAGAGTAAGCAAAGCCGAAATAAAGAAATTTGTTGCAAAATATCTCCTCAACCCTCCCCAGTTACTTTAAACACATCAAAGGTATACAAAATTAACACTTAATGGAAACACAAATTCGTTCTTTACTTTTGCTTCTATTTCTTTTTATATTCCTTTTTGTCCAATGCCATGTCGTAAATCATTCGGTTTGTGAAATCGAGGTTTGCAGTGTATTTATAAAATCAAATTGAAGGCGCATAAAAAAAAAAATATGCGTAGAAACGTATCGCTTAAAGTACAAGCTTAATAAAATGGGTGATTATAAAAAAATAAAACTGATTTCTGAATTAAATCATTTTCCGTATTTTATACAACTATAATTGATTAGCGTTTGGGAGAGAGTTATAGATTGGAATTAATGTTTATCGCTCAATCGTTTTGGTTCGAATGACAGCACATCAATTAATTCGATCAGATTACAACCAACTGAATACTGGAAATGACAAAAATACAAATACGATCCAGGAAATATGTGAGTAATTTAAACTTTCTAATCTCAAAATAATATCATCGGATTTTCCACTCCTTTTGAAATTCTTTTTTTTTTTTTTTTTTTTTGCCGTGAAATATTTTATAATATATCTCTGAAAAGTGTTTTTCCTTTTTATCACATATAGTATCTTTACGAAAAGAATCTTCTTTTCGGGATTTTTAATCTCTTCTTAAACTTTCAACATCTAAGCGTTTAGCATAGAGTCAAGATCATCAACCAAGTTGAATAAATTCTTGATATGTAAGAAACGCCAATCCATATTAAAGATTTTATTATTATGTCTGACGTCACCGATGGGATTCTTGTGTTTGTTGGACGATCCTGGGCACGTTGAAGTGTAAATGGGAGCTTTTGCAGCATTGGCAAGAGTTAAAAAAAATTAAAGGACTCAGGGATGGAAGAAAGAGAGCATCAGATAACAGATTTGTTTTTGGTTGCTATGGGACGTGAGGCGTTAATGAGAATGCCTACCATGTTTAACCTTACGGAGTGAAAACAAATGACTTTCGATGAAATTGTTAGAGTTATTAAAAAAAAACATTGCACCAAAGAAAAAAAAATGGTTATTGCCGAAAGGACCAACGTTCTGGAAGCAAGTTAGTGGCCAGTAGAATCTGTAATGCAGTATTCGCCTAGGCTTAAGGAGCAAGCTAAATATAATGGGATAAGAAGTTTCAGGCAGAAAGAAATTCATTCATGGTCTAAAGAAGCACAGCCCTGAGTTAGAGTGCACATGAATCATGCGCAGCTAAGGGATATGGGGTTAGTTTTAATACTCGTGGACGCGAACTCAGTTTGGCCAGGGGTGATCAAAGTAAAAGATAGAAGAGTAGCTACAGTAAAACAGGTTTTAAGAACCGTGATTTTTGAGAAACCGCGTGCCTCAAACAGTAGCTACAGCCAATGCGCCTGAGTTTCGTGATGAGATTTTGTGTGTCTGGTTAAGACAGATTGGATGCGATCAATATAAGACACGTCCATACCATCCACAATCTAACGGTATAGCGGAGAGAATGATGCAAACTGTGAAAATGACTTTGAAGGCGTCTCCCCTATTAATGAGAGTACTGAGGCGTACTTATCGAAAATGCTTCTTAGCTATAGGTCTGTTCCACATGCGGAAAAGAATTGAGCTCGTTGGCGCTTATAAGAAGACAGATCAGAGCCTCCATAATGATGTCTTTTGCTACGAAGGAGAAGGTGTAATATAAGAAAAACAAAGCAGCGAATCCGGAGGAGGTAAATTTTCTGTTACAGAAAAGAAACAACACAGCCATAGTTAAAAAGAAAGGAAAGTGTATTCTGGAGCATGCTGAAAAGTTTAGAAGTAGGAGTGTGTGGGAGGATACGGAAGAAAGTGAAGAGGATGGAAAGTGCAATAACGAGACAGAGCAAAGAAGTGCTGGAGCAGGCAGAGACAGCGAGTGGTAGATGTGAGATTGAGTATGAAATTAAGTGAAGATGAAAAAACAGATGAGTACGAGTTAGAGGATGAAGAAAAACCGAGGTCGCCGTAGGAGAGACGACAAGAAGAGCGAACAGAAGGACAGTATAAGACAAGAGTAATTAGAAGGAGTGACAGGAAGAACAAGAGTGTACGACTGCGCCGGTGTAGTATCCCATACGAATTAGCCCGGCACTATTGAAGTAGTAAGTAGCTGACGGGCCAGGCAGCAATCCATTCCGTCACGCTAGACACGGAGAACTACGTCACATTGGTTGCTACACACAGAGATTCGTGACGACTATGGCTACACACAGAGATATACAATGTCATTTTGTCAGAATAAGCTAAATCGATCAAATACCGTTGGTGTCTACGATTGTAACCAAACTATTCCTAAAAATTCACAAAGTAAAGAGTTCCATTTCAATTGAATTATCTTGTTAAAGTAACTTTGTACCTGAATGTGCTAAACTTAGATAAACATCAACCTCTTCTTCTTCTATGTGCCTTGTCTCTTCAGGACGTAGGTGATCATGGCCTTCCATGTTTCCCTATCCCTGGTGGCTCTGAGCACGCCTTCTCCTGTTACACCATGCGATCCTCGTTCCGTCATCCACCTGATTAGGTCCTTCAAATATGTTATCCGTTGCTTTTCCCTGTCTCTTTTTCCCTCTATCTGGCCTGTCAGTATCAGATTCCCCAAGCCCTCCTTCCCAGGAACTTCAGCTGTCTCTTCTTGATGCTCAGTATTAATTTCCTTTTTGTTTGCATCATTTCCAAGACCTCATCATGGCTCACATGCTCGATCCATGATATTCGCTGCATCCTTCTGTAGAACCACATTTCAGTTGCTTCAAGTTTCTAGTTTCTAACGAAATTGTCCTGTTTCTTAATACTTTACTCAACTTTTGAAATGCTTCCTTCGCCATGCCAATTCGCCTTCGGATCTCTGTGTCACACTTTCCGTCTTCTGTTTTAACGCTTCCCAGGTATGGTTGATATGCTAGTTATGCAAACTATACGGTAGAAGAATGAATCCAATCCTCATCGGGTATTTGACTATTGCACTCGAAATCGATTAACCTTAGTATTTTTGTTCATTTTTTTATGTGATTTGTTACCGCCGATTTTTTTTATTTATTTGTTAAACCTGCATTCTTTTTATCTTCTACTTTCGTATTTTTCGTTTGATTTTTCTTCCTTTTGGTCTTTTTCCTTGTTCATTCGTTTATTTTCTCATTTCCTTTTCTAAAATTCTCTAGACTGAGTTTTTTCGATTCCCAACTACATCTGATTGGCTCTCCCACACCACATTCGCACACATCTCTTTACTTCCGTACAGCATACTAAAAAATATATGTAAAACAGAACTGACGTCATATCTGCCTACATTTCTCGCATCTCAGTAACGATAAGATCTCGAATTCGTGAGATCTTTGCTGATTCTCTGACATCTTCACCTGAAGTTTGAATCAAATCAATGCTGATGAGATTGTATCAGGACGAAGCGTGGGTAGCTTTTTTTAATGATTTAGGTAGAAGATATTTGACATTTTTAAATTAATTTTTTAAGTATTCGACTTACATCCTGTCTGAGGATCTCTGTCAATTGTACATTACAATCTAAATATACATCGACAAAAATTCTATATATATATATATATATATATATATATATATATATAATTTCATGAGATATATAGATATCTTCTTTGTCTCAGTCTATTCGTTTCTTTCAAAGTTCTGATCCATGTCAACATGATCTATCAATTCCAGTCTGGTTTTTCCATTTTAACATATTATTCTCTCTATCAACGTATTTTCTTGACTAGCATTTGACCCATTGATCAAACGATATAAGACTGTTCACATTTACTTTTAATCTCAAGTAATTCATGTCAAAATACACTACTTATTCTCGCCTCATATTTTCTCCCTTATTCACATGCATTCTCTCTCTCTCTCTCTCTCTCTCTCTCTCTCTCTCTCTCTCTTAAGACCTTAACCAGGGCTTAGTTTAATTTATTTGATATAGTACGTACACAAAACCTGCAGTGATGTCACAGACTGAAAAGATCCAGTCAGAAGTCAGTCAGCTAGGTAGATCGATTGATTGATTTTAACAGAGGCGACACACACACACGCACACACACACACACATACATACATACATATATATATATATATATATATATACACGTGTGTGTCGACCCACCTAACTGACTAACTTCTGGCTGGATCCACAACTGCAGGTTTTGTGAGTCTTCTATTAAAAAAAATTTAACTAAGCCCTAGTTAAAACCTCCTTTACACGTCTCTCTCTCTCTCTCTTTCTCGCTCTCGCTCTCTCTCTCTCACACACACACACACACATACACACAAACACACACAAACACACACATATCGTAACTGCACATATTTTAATGATGACTATGCAATATTCTTCATTTAATGATTTAGTATATCTCACTTTCTCTCTCTCTCTTTATATATATATATGTGTGTGTGTGTGTGTGTGTGTGTGTGTGTGTGTGTGTGTGTGTGTGTGTGTGTGTGTGGGAGCGTGTGTGTGTGTGTGTGTGTGTGTGTGAGTGACACAATCGATAGTGTATAACAAAACAAGTTAAATTAATAGATTTTAACGTTTTCAAATGCGAGCAGATATTTGTAAAATAATATAAATAAAATATCTAAAGAAACAGTCGTTAACAGATGAAAACTTTAAATTATTTTATAATAGGTGGATAAGTAAATCTTAGTCGGTTGCTTAAGTTCTTGGAACTTGTCTTCATCTGTTGACATATAATCTCTGTCGATTTATGTGCATGTATATCCTGTTTCTTCAGGGGTTTTTTTTTTTTAGTTTTTAAGGCGGATATTCTAAAGAAAGCGCTTGACTACTTTATTTGCATTTGTAAAGTTTTGGTGTGGATTGTACAAATTGCTTTGTTCAAAAGGCTTTTATAAAATAATCAATTACGGAAAACAATAGCCAAGTGATTTCTTTATCTCGTGGTCAGACTATCTTCTCTGAAATCTCAAAAAATATTTACAATTTTCCGGGGAAAAGTATTCATACTACTAATAAGTACAAAATATGCAAAAATCTGTTTCACTAAATATGGAAAAGCATGTCTTTTCTATTAACTCGGTTCTTGTCTAATCTACTTAATCTTTTCCGTTAAACGTGGATCTTATAAAATTTATTGACACTAGTAAATAATTTTTAATATCATTTTTTATGTGTAAATGGATGATTGAATAGAGACTGAAAGGGAGAGTAAGAGAATAAACGTTGCTTAGCGCTACAAAGGGTATAAACTTGTGAAGAGCTATGATTGCGCACACCCTGACAAGCCATGACCCCTGAAAAAAAGTAGCAGTTGGAATGTTTTCGATGGTTTCTCGGGTGTGTAACCTTTGCAAATGTTATCAATGCTCCAGTAAAAATCGATATAATCGTCGATTTTATATTTCGCAAGTTTTCAGTTCTCTGGTAAAGTCTGTATTTTTTTTTTTATTATTATCGTTTCACTTTCTTCTGGGTTCACTTTTTGCAAATATATGAGATTGCAGTATTTTACGGAAAATATAGGGAATCGTATTATACACAGATAATTATTTTTGAAGAGATTGAAGATCATGCCTTTTTGGATACAGGGACAAGTTTTTTCTAAAGAGGTTAAAATTCATGTAAAAAATTCAGGTTTCGCACTCTACATGAAGTCTGTTTATACACGATTATATTCCGTATTTCTTATTTAATAGATTTTCTTTATTTGTTTATGATCACTGAATCTTGTCCCATGATTTGAAATGTATATTCTGTTTAAATTAATTTCTACTTTTATCTTCTTTAGAAAGGTTTCTTGTTACTATTACTATACCATTAGTTTACATGGTTAAATTCCACTGATTTACTTAGTTCTGAGTGTCTTATCATGCATCTACAGTCATGCTTATTCTAATTTGCTATATTCACTTATTGAATGAAAGTTTCATCTATCTTCATGTAAGCGACATCTGATAACTTATCGAATTATTTTCTATGATCCTGTTTGAAAGAATAGTTCAAGCTGACTACGATCGCCTGTTTTAAAACATTTACTTTTTACTTGCTGCCGTGAATTTTGATCTCTAAGGGCACACACACATCAGTACCAACTGAACTTGTGAAAATATGCTGTTTGATGTTCTCGAAATATCTCAAAGTAAGTATGTTGAGAAAACAAAGCCATTCCGTAAATACCTTTTAAACCAGATAAACCAGAAACAAAAATTCTTTATCTTCCCGTATTATTCATTTATTTATTTAGATAGATAGATAGATAGATAGATAGATAGATAGATAGATAGATAGATAGATAGATAGATAGATAAAAAGAAAGAAAGAAATTGATTCAAAGAGATTTTTTCCTTTGAAGAATATCAAGTAAAACAAAGCACTCAACTCGAAATGTTCAGGTCATTTTTTTTTTATCTAAACTGATATTGATATCAACTGAAAAATAACGAAAAAATATCACAGAAAGTTGGATATTTTCTGTACACAAAAGCAAAAGAATTGATCTTGGTAATACAGCGTGCGTTAGGTATTTATGGATACATCTTTAACGGACTGTAAACTTCACATAATATCAATCGGTAAGTGCTGAATTTTAACATTTTATTTCACTTTCAGGCGTATCGGGAGCATTAAGATGACGACTCCAAGTCTGACACAGGTACGCGATAATTATATACTTTTTTGCCAGCCACACTGACTCGAAGATAACCATGAAAAATAACTTGTGGTTTATGTGCCACCCTGGAAAAATACTCACGCTGATACAAATAAATTGCACGTTCGTAATGGTCTTTGTAGCTGTAAACAATGAATGACAACCCAGTTTTTTTGCCAGAGGACATCGAGGTCAATGCCACAACCTACAGCGCGATGATGAACATGTATATAAAGCCCTAGATTGAAAAAGTGAACTTCGTATGTATTTCATCAAAACCATTCTTTATGGCCTACGTGATGTAGGAGTGGATGGCCGAAAACTAAAGTTACCCCGCCAACATGTCGCCCCCTAACTGTTCTGGTTTAATTCCTCTCCCCAACCGAGTCTGACAATTTTCGGGATAGTGCATAGAAAAATACCAACTATATGTATTGTTGTTGTAGAAGTGCTGTGTCATGTCATGAGTTTTGTAACTACCGCCATATCATCAGAGGGAATGTCGAGAGCAAGATGGCTTGAAGAACCCCTTCTTTTCGCTTCTTTTGAATTCAGAGTTGTCCTTCTGTACTGATTGCTCGATTAATGCAAAAGAGCTTTATCTGCTCTATTATTTACAATAGTTTGAAGTCAGAGTTTGAATTCCATCTTCTAGACTTGTTGCTAACCAAAGGTAAAGAGCCCAGTCTAGTCTGGGGTTTCATTCATAGCCGAAGAAAGATTTGTGCCTTTTTCGATTACATTAACGAAACAAATTGTCAGAGTTTGAACTCGGCAATCCGATTCTTCTTTCCGTATTGATATTGTTTTCTCTCTCCCAACACACACACACAGAGAGAGAGAGAGAGAGAGAGAGAGAGAGAATATATATATATATATATATATATATGCTTACATACAACAAAATATATATATATATATATATATATATATATATATATATATATATGTTTACATAGACCACAATATATATATATATATAAAACAGACAATGAATGTCTTATATGTTTTATCATGAGCCGTTCTAAACATCGTATTTTGGCTTTAATTTCATGTGAAAATAAAGACAAAAATTTCGGTCTCTCACGCGGTGTGATGGCATAAAATGGCATTACAAATTTACGACCTGCGTCTGCTATTCGGTAACTGTTATCGTCGCATAGCAATGTTTTATGTCAACACAAGATAATATCATCTTTGCTGGTGGATGTTTTTATGATAACGTTCCTGTAAACTCTCTGAAGAGGGCTCGTGTGAGCCGAAAGCTTAGAACCAGCATAATAAAAATATCCAAAAGTTGGACAATTTTTATCTTTCACCTGAAATTAAAGCCAAAATCTGATGTTTAGAATGGCTCATGATTAAACATAATAGACATTCATTGCCTGTTATATTTAACAATATTTTTTTTTTTTTTTTTAATCATATCACCCCGAGCAAGGCGATAATGCCACTGATGTGCAGGGGGCTACGTAAGAGTGAAGAGATTTGAAAAGAAAAAACAGGGAACAAGGGATGAGCCTCTTCACCTGTTCAATAGACATGGGTGGAGTATGAACCAGGTGATAGTTTAGTCTATCTACTCCAATTGAAAAAAAAAAGAAAAGAGTGAAAAGATTGGAAAAGAGAAAGCCGGAAACCACATCCTAAACAAGGAACAAGGGATGAGACTCTTCACCTGTTCAATAGATGTGGGTGGAGTGTGAACCGGACGATAGTTTAGTCTATCTACTCCAATTGAAAAAAAAAGAAAAGAGTGAAAAGATTGGAAAAGAGAAAGCTGGAAACCACATCCTAAACAGGGAACAAGGGATGAGCCTCTACACCTGTTCAATAGACGTGGGTGGAGTGTGAACCGGTTTGGAGATTGTAGCTGTTGGGGAAGCAAGTATACGGAAGGGAATTCCACAGGGAGAAAGTGTGAGAAAAAAAGTTGTTAGAGTAGAAATTGCAGTTACATTTTATTGGGTTCACTGTAAAAGGGTGGGACCTAGTTGCCAGTCTAGTAGCATGAGTAAATTCATACAAAGGGGGCACCAGTGAGCTAAGTTCATTGGAGCAGAAGCCATGAAATTATTTGTAAAACAAAGAGGCACAGGGAAGTCACTAGTAAAGAACCATGATTGCCAGTGGCCTGAAAGATGAAGAAGAATAGAAGTTTATGACAGATCAAGAACTCTTATTTACTTTATAAATAACAAAACAGAAAAAGTCAAAGACTATATAATAATTACACCTCGATGATATAGCTAAGAAGCTAGCCAGGTAGAATATCACATAAGGAATCCAGCATGAAAAAATGATTCAAAATCAAGTAAGCATGATGTCCCCACTGAAGGTTCATAATCTATGAAACAGTAATCTTGACAGTTATTCTCTTCCAGACATTTCGAAATCATTGTATGATACAAGGAATATTTTAAATTATGTTGTAGTGAACAAAATAAATTCTAAATTTAAAATTCAAATTTGATTCATTGATTTTGTTAAGAAAAAAAAACAAAACAAATTTTCTCAAATTTACAAACTTGCTTAGTAAACACAAAACTCGCAAAATTTCACACCTAGATGCAAAATGTTTTTCGGCCAATAGAAAACTAGGAAACATTAAAAAAAAAATTCAAATAATCTTTAATTATCAAAAAAAAAAAAAAAAAAAAAGCAAATTCCTTTTATGGATACTTTTTCATAAGCCGACGCAAAGTTTGTTTGTCATCCAATAGAAAGCCCAGAATTACATCCAGGAGTGAATTCCCAAATGATCTGTTCAGAACCCCAGAAAACAAAATAAAAAGACGAAACAGGAAGACGGTCGCAGTTAGAAAAATATGAGCATAATTAAAACGTCTCTCGACAAACGTCAAGTGGTCTCTTTCTCTGTCTCACCATCTTTTTTCTTCATCTTCTACTTAATGACCACATGGAACCCTTTAAGACTGAGCAAATGCTTCAAAAGACACTCCTCCCCAACAAACGCAAATACATACTTACATACTTACGTTCACATAAACTCAATCTTGCAAGGACTACTATGAATATTTTAACGACCTTGTACCAACCCCCCCCCCAAAAAAAAAAGACATCACCTTTATTTGTAAAACCTTAATTGATTTATATATATATATATAAATAAAATAGTTGTTTCTAAATAAAACTAGCAGTATAGCCCGGTGTTGCTCGGGTGTAATGAAAGCTTTAAAACCAATAATCCATGGTCCTTGAGCTCAGACTCTTTGGACGTTGGCATGAAAGACTAAAAAGCAATTAAAATCAAACTACTCCTATAACCCAATTTTTTCGATTATCGATTTTCAATAATAATCGGGGGTGCCTCGACACAAAACTTAGCTAAGAATACTCGCAGACGCATATAGTGCAACTGGGTAAATTTTCAAGAAAATTGGTTCAGCCGTTTTGGAGTCTATAGGTAATGGATACACACACACACACAAACAAAGTTCCATTTATAAATAAGTTTAGATTAGATTTGATTTTCTTGTTTCGTACCCCTCTTATAGTGAGTTATCTAACTAACAAGGCCAAATCAGATCCAATCAAACTAATCTGTTTCAACACACATACAATTCCCTATAACAGATAACCCACTATAATGTCACTCTGTTGGTGATAATGTTGCAACAGTATTTATAAGTATAGTACTGTATTTTATACGAACACCTGTATTTCATTGATACCAATAAAATGTATATTCTAATACATTTTATTCCATCATTTAATTCAAATGTAATTTACATATCAGTCAGTTAAGTGCCATACATGATACACGCTTGGGCGATCATGCCTTGAAAGAGACATGACAGACTGAGAAGAAGATGATCCCGCAGAAGGTTGCCATTACTTTTTGCAGTAGACTTGTTGCAAACCAAGGCTATAGAACGCAATCTGTCCTGTTATTTAACTCATAGCTAAAGGGGGAAGAAATGTATTATATTATTAAGGAGTAATTAGTGGGGATCAGTTTATTACTTCATAACAATAGAAAACCGATCTCCCACTTTATGACCAGTAGAAGCCTTAATCATGTCAACAACTATTATATTAAGTCAGTCAGCCAAGTGCCGTTCGTGGTACACACTTGGGTGATCATGTCTCTTTCGAGACATAACTGAGTGGGCAGAAGATTATACCGCAGTAGGTTGCCATTGCTTTCTGCGATAGACTGGTTGCCCAGACTATAGAACCCAATCTGTCCTGTTATTTGACTCATAGCTAAAGGGGGAAGAAATGTATTATATTATTAAGGAGTAATTTGTGAGGATCAGTTTATTACTTCATAACAATAGAAAACCCATCTCCCACTTTATGACCAGTAGAAGCCTTAATCATGTCAACAACTATTATATTAAGTCAGTCAGTCAAGTGCTGTACGTGGTACACACTTCGGTGATCATGTCTCTTTTGAGACATAACTGAGTGGGCAGAAGATTATACCGCAGTAGGTTGCCATTGCTTTCTGCGATAGACTGGTTGCCCAGACTATAGAACCCAATCTGTCCTGTTATTTGACTCATAGCTAAAGGGGGAAGAAATGTATTATATTATTAAGGAGTAATTTGTGAGGATCAGTTTATTACTTCATAACAATAGAAAACCCATCTCCCACTTTATGACCAGTAGAAGCCTTAATCATGTCAACAACTATTATATTAAGTCAGTCAGCCAAGTGCCGTACGTGGTACACACTTCGGTGATCATGTCTCTTTTGAGACATAACTGAGTGGGCAGAAGATTATACCGCAGTAGGTTGCCATTGCTTTCTGCGATAGACTGGTTGCCCAGACTATAGAACCCAATCTGTCCTGTTATTTGACTCATAGCTAAAGGGGGAAGAAATGTATTATATTATTAAGGAGTAATTTGTGAGGATCAGTTTATTACTTCATAACAATAGAAAACCCATCTCCCACTTTATGACCAGTAGAAGCCTTAATCATGTCAACAACTATTATATTAAGTCAGTCAGTCAAGTGCTGTACGTGGTACACACTTGGGTGATCATGTCTCTTCCGAGACATAACTGACTGGTTGCCCAGGCTATCTGTCCTATTATTTAACCCATAACTGGAGGGAAGAGACTTTTCCAAAGGGTATTTGTGTGTAAGTGAATGCCATGAATTCAACTGGAATTTGAATTCGGCTCCCTGATTTTCATTCCATTCATTAGTGTATAAAAAAAAAAATATAAAAAAATTCTTACTATATATATATGTTTAGAAAATTATCTGCTGACTTGATACACTATTTTTTTTTTTTTTTTTTAATCATCTCACCCCAAGCAAGGCATTCCACTGCCACTATTGCGCATGGGGCTACATAGGGGAAGGTAAAGAGAAGGAGTGGATAGACATAGGGAATGTCAGGAGAAAGGTGATAGATGAGTAAGGATAGCGAGGATGAGTGTCGGGCAGATGGGAAGAGTGTTTGATAGAATGGGAGCAAGTTAGTGTGTTAGGAGGTGTCTATTGACCTTACATTTAAACTCCTGGAGATTGTAGCCGTCGGAGAAGCAATCGTTTGGAAGAGAATTCCACAGTCGGGAAGTGCGAGGAAAGAAACTGTTGGAGTAGAAGTTACGGCTGCATTTTATCGATTTCACTGTAAAAGGGTGGGATCTAGTTGCTAATCTAGTATCTCGTGCAAATTCGTATTTAGGGGGCACCAGTGATCTAAGTTCATCGGAGCAGAAGCCGTGAAAGTATTTATAGAAGAGACACAGCGAAGCCACGTCTCGCCGGTGGGAGAGAGACTGCAGGTGGTCTGCCAAGTCGGTATCTATCACATTACAGACCCTCCTCTGAACCTTATCGAGAAGCCCGAGGAGAACAGCAGGGGCACCCGACCCAGCAGTATTCAATGCACGGGCGGATGGTAGATTTGTAAATGTGCATATATATATATATATATCCAGGTAAAGAGAACCAACAGTTTTAGAATTCAGAGATCTCCGGCCATTAATTTTTTTTTTTAAAAGTGCTCAATACAACACATATCGTAGAGGAAAATATAATTATAATTAAATTTGTTTTTTATCTAAAATTAATTTAATATACATTGCGACACGGAAATTTCTATATTTCAAGATTTCATTTTCACAACAATAAGTTAACATTGCCTGATGACAAAGTAAAATCTCGAATAATAGAAATTTTTGTGTCGCAATTTAAATGAAATTAATTTTAGATAAAAGACAAATTTAATTATATATATATACATGTATAGATAGATAGATAGATAGATAGATAGATAGATAGATAGATATGCTTACATACACAACAATTACAGGAATTCTAATAGATTCATCTCTAGATATTTCTTTTGTTCAAAACTTCATTTCACAATCGTAGTTTAACTCTGTCGTCATCGATAAAACTTCCCAAATCAAATCTTTATGTACAGGCATTTGCTCGATTCATTTACGTTTGCTACAAGTCAAATTAGAAAAACAGGAATTCTCTTTTGTCCAAACCCAGCTGTTAATAAAAAAGGCGATGTAAGCAAATAAGACTTTTCTAATGTTAAACGAAATTAAATAATCTGTATGAATTTCAAATATAAATGAGAATTAATAACAAACAATATGATGTTCATTTTAAACAACATTCAAATGAATTCCGTTTTCAACATATCAGTAATATCTGCTTCTGACTGCTGTATGCTTCACGTTTCTACATCACTTTATTTGTCTGGAAGTGTCATATCATTTTCTTATAGAAAAACATTGCTGTAAAGTGAATTTGGCATATGAAAACTACATATTTACAAAGACATATCTGCTTACAAGTTTCTATTTTTCATTACTGTAGGTATAAAGTCAAAGAGCAGTATGATGCAATTAAAATAAATAATACATTAAACTTAATAAATATGTATTTAATTTTCTATGGGATAATTTTTATTGGGTAAGCATTGCATTGATTTTTTCTGAGGAATACGCTCCAGTGAATAAACCCAAACACACTATCGGACAATATATTTGTGTTTAACTTTCATGCAACAGAAGGTGAAATGTGAAGGTAATGAAGATTGTGCTTCAATCATCTTCCAAATAAAGTTCGACCCCCTGCTTTTTAAAGTATGTGTATGCGTGTGATTAGCTGAATATAAAATACACATCATTTTGTTCGCGTTTTAATTGGCTGATTATTTTTTATAGATTCTGCTTAACCTTGGCATAATTGTTATCAGCGTTTAAAGCGGAATCAGCGAACCAACATCGAGTATTCTAATTATTCTTGTATAATACTCACCACTAATTTTGGGTTACAGAATTGTGAAAAAAATAATTTCTGATATATTATACGCACTGCATTTTATTTCGAATTACTAGCAGCTAAAACTGACGTAACTTTAAGAATTGTTTATTATTTTTACCCGATTTTTATCGACTAGAAATAAGAATTGATATAGTTCAGGTTATGTCTTGAATTACAAACTTTGCACAGCAGATAGACATATGCACCCAAAAAGTGCAACAATCTTGCTGCAAAAATAAACTCACGGAGGGAGGAACTAAGTTATAAAACAATACTAGGGTGAGCTGAAAAGATTATAGGCTGACTATGTAGGAGTGATGCTAGAACTGTGAAACCCTGCATGCATTAATTTCAGCTCCTTTTATTAATCGCTGCATTGGTTCTTTCCAGATAAACCAACATCTGACTGTTCAAAGAAGACTTCAAATATAACTAGTATTGACTTCTCTAAAAATGAGGAAAATTTTGCATCGTGATATTATTAAGTATCTGCATAAAAGCGTTTAGACCCCAAAATTATTTATGTTATCATGGTTGTTACATTATGGGATGGCAATACAAAAGTGAGCCATTGAAATTAGAAAAGGCAGGAGAGAGTCTTGGACATGACCGAAGATCTGGTCGTCCTGAAACTGCCATTTCACCGAAGAAAAAATAATCGTATTCACCACATTGTTGTAAATGACAGACGTCAGTTTAATAGTTAGCATATGAACATTTCAGCCCACCCTCATAGACGTTCCAGTGGCTGTTTCTCGACAGCGGCGTAAAATAAAAGGAGACATTACTTCTATTTCCTTTTTGAGTAAGAAGGACAACATGGCAATAACTCCGATGAAAACATCGTTTGCAATAAAGATGGCGCTGTTATTACGTTTATCTTTGACATGGACAGAATTGAAACAGGTTAAAATGTGGTTAATATCGATGCGAATATTTTTAATCCGGTGGTTCGATTCCCAGTATGGGAAAGATATAGGTTACTTTTGTTCAAATTGTTCTGAATAATGCACGTGTCTAAGAAGAAGTTAACATTTAGTTCGTGTGTCTAATACGCAAGCCTAACTGAAAAAGAAATACCAGACCTAAAAATCTAGAAGAAGTGTTTATTATACGGGAATAATAATGGTAATACCTGAATCTGTTTATGATTATTTCGTACTGATACGCCTGTGTAAAGCATAAACTGCGCTCTCATCACAAAACTCATGACTGGTACGTTACACTTGTTGACAGAAACAAGTGGGTGAGCGTGAACTTGAGTAAGTTATTCCGATATGTTTATTTTTTCTCCAAAATCACTAAAAAAATGAAAAACTTTAGCACCTTAATCATTATTGTAGACAAAAGTTCAAAGGAGAAAAAATTAAATAATTTAAAATTGATTCAAATTGATACATTGATGTTTCAAGTGAACAATCGCTCATCTTCAGAGCTTTTGACTATATTTTGTAAATAGTGATATTTATATTTTCCTTTTTTGTAAAAACAAGCACTATGTATTCCTCGTGCAAATTTTTTTTAAACATTAACGTAAAAACTACATATAATAAAATAGTTTGTCTTCTCAAGAACTGTAACTGTTTAGTCTTTCACAAATGACTGCACATAATATATATCTAAATAAGATCAAAGAAGGCAGCAACCGAAGTATAGTGTGTAAAACAACAAAGTTGGGAATAAAAACTGCATATTGTAAGAGTTCATGATGCTAAAATTTATAACATTAGGAAACTCAATGTGTGTTCAAGCTAAAGAATTCTCGATAGCAGAAGACATTAGTAACTCGATCTTTACTTATTTTTGCCCTTATTTGACCTTGTGTTGTATAAGCTTTAACTATGTAAGTATGAAAATCAGACTAATTTGAGGCCTAACAATTCAAAAAGAAAAATATTTCTCTCTTGATAAGCCTCAGATATTTATACAGCGAAAGAAAAAAATTGGTGTCACACTTTTCTGTAATCTCAGTTCTGTAGTTTTTGTAATGGGTATAACAGGGATACACACGCTTAAACTATACGTAATTATAAAATCGCTTCCACGTTTTCTGTCTATCAGCAAACAAAAAATTAATAAAAACAAATGAAAATATTCAGAATACAAACCGAATGATTTGCTTTGGTAATTTTTTACCGTATTTACAAGAAAGTCTAATTGGGGAAATAAAACAAAACCCTCGGTTGTCAGAATCTAATTAAGATACACCTAATTATGTAAGTAGGTGGTCATCAATAAAAGATGTACTTTCGCTCTTTTCTCTCTCTCTATCTCTCTCTCTCTCTCTCCCTCCCTCCCTATCAATCAATCTATTTTTCTATTTGTTACACTTGACTCTCATCCTTGTCTTTAACTCTGTCTCGCTTGTTTTATACAAACACCTGGCAAAGAATAAACGTTGATAATTGATGTTTGGTAAAATACAGGAAAAATGCCAATCCGAAGATAATTACTTCCTGGAACCAAAAGGAAAAAAAAGAACTGAAACTTTTTTTTTTTTTGCGAAATTCAGATATTTGCTATCATATCGTTTGTGAACAATGCGTCTTTTCTCTTTTTTTTAAAGTGAAGGTTCGTGTATGCATCTCTGCTCGTATTCAGGAGCACCTGAATATGTATTATTTTAAGAAAGTTAAACCTTTCAAAAAATATTTTTGCAATTTAGTGGCGCCGATTAAGTCAATATCCCACAAAAATTTTTCACTTGATGGTACAAGCTCCAAATTTGATAGGACCCATTCTCTCAGAAAGTACGTTACTCACGTTAAAAAACAAAATGGCTGACATTTTTCAAGATGGCCTCTCATAAAATAGGAAAAAGAATTTTCAGTGCTAAACGTCTATAAATAAGAACATATTATTTATCCAAATGTTAAATAGATTTTATTTTGACTGGAGAAATATACTTTGGCACTAATATTCGAAAATAGCAGTTTTCAAGATGGCAACCATTGCAGGACTTAAAATCAGTACTTTTGTAAGTATCTTACAAAATTATCACAGATATTGCTAGGCAACATCCGTGATCATGTATTCAGGTGATGCGGTCAAGCTCTATTACATTATGTGAATAAGAGTTAAGATGTTAAAGCACAACCAGGATACACTAATGACATCACTGCTGTGAAGCTTAGCATGAGGTTCAGTGTCATCTTATATTGTATTACATGTAGCTTGATTTTACTAATCTAAAATGTAGTTTATAATATACTTGAGTGTCCCAAATGCTGTCTAATAAGCCCCTGTATATATTTCAGCTAGAATTATAGCTAGTAGTAGTACTGAACTATGAGCCGCGAATTAGCTGAATTAACAAGATGAACCACCGCGGGACAGCCGAGCCAAGGGTGACGGAATGTGTTCAGATTGCACAGTACCAGATAAACGATCGGGTTAGGTGTAGGTTATTTGTATGTATGAACCTTGCTGTATCCTATATCTCAATGCTTGTGTATGTTGTACTGTTAGGTGGTTAAATGATAAACCCACAACCTTAATCTGGTCAATATGTCCACTTACAATTCGTTGGGTTGTACTCGTAAATCTGACAGGAGAAAATTTTACCTCTGTCAGACTGATATAAAAGAAGAATTGAAATATCCCCCAACCCATTATGAGTGTAATTCTGATGGTTATTCTTTGATAAAAAAAAAACTGTCACAATTTCAGGCAATCCACGAGTTACCAAAGATTCAGACGTACTTATCATATTTCGCGAGGACAGATATAGTTTTTTATGTTTATTAAACTTCCAGCCTGAAGGATAAAACAAGGTTAAAGAGAAACATAGGGGGTCTACGCCGAGTGATGGAGAAAACCAAGCTGTCACTTAACTGGAAAAGTTTCTTGAGAGACAACAAGACAGAGGTCTTTGGGTTCCTTGCTAATACGATAGAGACCATGTGTCCTGACAATGTCTTTGTTGTGACTAAAGAAGATCAGGCTCTTTCCAAAAGATCCATCAGTCTTGATAGCTTAAATCCTTGCAAGCACGAGGAAGCTGACTCCAGAATTTTCACTCATGATCTTCAGGCAGCTAAGCAACAGATATCGTCTGTGTTGATTAAAGGATGTGACACAGATGTTCTCGTTGTTGCAGTCAATGTTTTTACTACCCTACATGACGCAGGCGTGGAAATGCTATGGGTTAAATTTGGCCAGGGTGAGTTTAGTAGTTGATTTCCAATTCATGGCGTGGTAGCGTATGTTAGCCCAGACAAATCCAGTGGCATTCTATTTTTTTTGTTTTGGTTTGTTTATTTTTTGTTTTGTCTTTGTTTGTTTGTTTTTTTTTGTTTTGTGTTTGTTTGTTTTTTGTTTTGTTTTGTTTTTTTCACACCTTCACTGGCTGTGTCATTTAGTCAGCTTTTCGCGGAAAAGGCCAAAACACTGCATGGCAGGTATTAGAGGTTTACCCTCAAGTGATTCCCGTCTACAAAAAGTTAAGTCAGAACCTATCAGTCGTTAAAAATGTAAATTAAACGCTCTTGAGAATTTTTTCATCACCATGTTTGACAAGAACAGCAGTATGGACAACGTTGATGAAGCAAGATTGGACTTGTTCTTTCGGAAGCAAAGATCTTATCATGCCATACCATCGACAAACGCAGCTCTCATACAGCTTGTCAAATGATCTGCCTACCGAGAAGGTTATATATGGGACCAGGCAACAGTGTGTAAAATACAAACTGAAAGCCCTGCTAAGTGGGGGTGGTAGAAAGACGGTGAGGTCTGGCAAGTCTTTCGGACGACCCTTCCACCCATTGCCCAGAGCTGTCACAACTTAACAAAATGTGGCTGCAAGACGGAATGCCGTGGGCTATGTAAATGCTATTGTTTTAGTCTCAAGTGTACACAGTTGTGTGTATGCAAGTGTAAGGACGAAAAGATTGACTAATCCACCAACATGAATCAAATGATAATGATTTTTTGCTGTATATGCTATATTTTTCTGTTTGTCTGAGAAGAGTCTGTGGTTTGTGGGATGCTGAACCACCTCGGCGTTGATAATGGCTTCAAACACTTTGCCAAAGATCGGTAGCAGGCTGATAGAGCGGTAATTAGCGGAGTCCGAGGATTCTCCAGTATTCTTAAATATAGGAACTACAGAGGAAGACTTCCAACAGGCAGGAAAGCAGGAAGCAGATAAGCAGTAGTTGTAGAGCTTAGAGAGGACAGAGGAGAGTTCATGGCACATTTCTTCAAAATTATGATTGGGATTCCGTCACCTCCGCTCGCTTTATGTGGGTCAAGCTTTGAAATTATGTTAAAGACCAGCGAGGGGGTATTGTGGACAAATTATTATTTCATTTAATCATCTTAGAGTAACCTTTCTGTCTGCCTTCGTCATGGATGGTGATAAACTCCAGGAGAGCAACGCTTGCATCTTGTTGGGCTCACCTTTTACACTGACATTAAGTGAAGGATTATATTGAATCAATTGTTGAGACTATTGCTAGAAAAGTTGATTCACTGTGTCGTAAAAGAAATTTTTCTTGTCATAATCCATCTTGCACGTCTATAAATATACAATTTGTCAGTGTACTGAATATTGCTGTCATATCTGGCCTGCAATGTGATTAGTGTCATCCTGATCTAGCATCTCCATTTTAATCCCTTTCTCACTGATGTGATGTGGTTACATTCTTTTCTCTGCGTTTCACTGCCTAGCTACTTAGATACAACCGTCTCTTCTATTCTAACAGTTTCTTGTCTCGCGTTCCAGTTTCTTGCTTCCCTGATATCTTCAAAAGCTTAAATGAAACGTCAACTGCCATCCTTTCTCTTTCTGAAATTTGTACTTTTATAACTTTCTCTTTCTCTTTCTCTTTCACCCTCTTTAATCCTCTTTTTCATACCGGCATTTTCGTTTTGCTTGGAGTGAAATTCTTGTGTAAAATGAGCACGAGGTCTGGTACAAAAAAGGTTATTTTAATAATGATAATATATATATATATATATATATATATATATATATATATATATATATATATAAATTACTCATTGCTGTATTTTTATATTGAGCACTGAATTAATTTAATGTTTTGAACGTTGCAAATATCTTCTTCGTTAATTATTCATTTGTTTGTATATATATATATATATATGCGTTTGATAAGAAATAAATAAAAGGGAAATTGTTGTTTTATCAATAGTTAGATTTATTGTATTGACAATTGTCGTTCTAGTGCTTTATTGGCCAATTTCTGAACACAAATCATTTCTTGAAATACGTTAAATTCTGAATTCATTCTTATAGGTTGTAATTATTGTGGGATCTCCCCTTTTTCTATGATAATGTACTCGACTTGAGTACACATATACTCCTGCCATAGTGAGATACTGGAGTACCGAATGAGAACAGTGACTGATCCGTAAGTTACCGAACGATACCAAAGTTTCACAGAGAATACCGCGTCTGTAGTCATAGTAGCTCTGAGCTCCACTCAGACGTAATAGTATTACTCAGCAACGGTCAGTTCCGACGTGGACATACTAATTTCAGTACGGCTTCACTGCAAAGACATATATATATATATATATATATTGCTTACTAATCGTATTCTTGGATTACTAACCTGTGTTCAAGTTTGTATCTCTACGTTTAATATAATTTATTTCTCTATCTCAAATATCTGGTTTGTTGTTCATTATTTTGTGCGGTTCCTCACTCGGAATCCACAACAGTATTGATTTGTATTATATATTTATATACATTTATATTTATAACTCCAATCTTTACACAATGGAAATTTTTTAGACATCCCATTTTTATTCATTAAACAGTATTTACTTTGTCTATCGGACTGGACATTCGATAAATCTCAGTAAAGAAAATGTGCCCTTCAGCAGGGTTCAAACTTTCACCCCCCCTTTTTAGGCCAAGCGGCATAATACATATTGTTTACTAAATACAAATGGGCGTTTACTTCAAATAAGATATATCCACTATAATAACGTTTGAAGTAATGAAAATGTCGAATTAAAATAAAAATCCATGCAATCTTTAGAAATTCACACATACACATACATTATTATTATTATTATTATTATTATTATTATTATTATTCTATGTGCCTTGTCCGTTCAGAGCGTAGACGATCATAGCTTTCAACGTCTCCCTATCCCTGGAGACTCTTAGCACGCTTTCTTCTGTTACCTCATGCAACCTCTGTTATCATCCACCTGCTCAGGCCCTTCAAGTATGTTATCCGCTACTTCCCCCTTTCTCTTTTCCTTCTATGTGGCCTGTTAGTATCAGGTTCTCCAAGCTCTCCTTCCTCATGCATGTCACAGGAACTTTAGCTGTCTCTTCCTGATGCTCAGTATTAATTTCCTTTTCGTTTCCATAATTTCCAAAACCTCATCATTGTTCACATGCTTGAGTCATGATATCCGCAGCACTTTATGTAGAACCACATTTCAGTTGCTTCAAGTTTTTCCTTCATCTTTGATGATATTGTCCAGCATTCACTGCCATATTGAAGAACTAACATCACATAGCAATCCAGAATTCTCTTCTTTGTTTCTAGTGAAAATTTTCCTGTCTCTTAATACTTTACTTAGCTTCTGGAACGCGTTCTTCACCATGACAATTCGCCTTTGGATCTCTGTGCCGCACTTTCTGCCTTCTGTTAGAACACTTCCCAGGTATTTAAATTTTTGTACCTGCTTGATTTTAGTAACCCCACTTATATTTGGCATTTTGGGTTGCTCTTTTTGCTGATGACCATGCATTCGGTTTTCTTGCAGTTTATTTGTAAAAATTACAGAAATATGGCATAAGGCAAAAAAGGTGATTAAGAGAGGAGGGTCTTTTGTCTTATAATAAAACTTATCTAGACACAATCACTGAACCCAACACACTGCAGTATTCTTTACAGCAAAACAAGACATTTGTATTTATCATTCTTACTGCACCTACCATAATACCTCAGAATGTCCATGAAATCCTCACTAGTCCCCATATTCAAGGGAATAAAACAAGTATCTAAAACTCCAAAGTATATATACAATTTGATACAAACTAGTGGCAAGAAACTAAACATAATAAAATTAGTAATTTTTAAAAATTCAACAATTCGTAAATTTGTACACACATAACACAAAAAGGCTGCTGAAAATTTCTAGTTCTTAAAATGTAAAAATGAGATAGAAGATAAGCTTCTTGGTTGTGCCGAGAAGTTTTCAGTACCCACTCGTACATGTTCGCATACAAAAATTTGCATACACCTGCACTCATCTCTACATGTATAAGCATTCACATGTACACATTTTAATTTTGCGCGCCATATTCTCAAGAATATCTTATTCTTAGTGCATCCAAAGAAGAAAAGAGCAATCCATGTATTTTATACATCAGCTGTTTGCCTAACTTCTGTTGGAACTCGGTTTGGGCAAACACGATTAAACAAATCCCAGCAAATATTCAATAATCCTCCTACCAAAACTAATTCGTCGTCTTCAATTCTTCTGCGTAAGTAATGCCTAGTATGTCGTTAAGTCATATAGGATTCCATAAATGGCACTCAGAACTGGATGCAAGCAACTTAGAAGACGAGTTTCTTTTCGGTTTGGTTTTGCTTCTGTTATTTTATAATTTAAAAAATATTTTAGCTTTCCGAAAAAGTTCACAGACATTTACTTTTAACTGGAGACTGAATAAAGAGTTGGAAACAGATTCACTGAAAATATCTGCACTTATTTTATATTTAGATAATAGATTAAATAGATAATTATAGATTATTACCTGCTTTATGTATAAAGTAGATTTTATAATGTTCTTTAAAAGTTCTAGGTATAAATATGATAATCACAAAGGATACCCCAGATGAGTTCAGATTGTTTATAATAATTGATGTTTTTGAAGAATCGTCTACATCTACTGATGCAAAATTACATCTAAGTTTTTACTTGATTCTCTTAATAAATTAAGACCATTGTTAATGGCACTATTAGTGTACATATACACACACATACATACATATATATATATATATATATATATATGTATACATATATATATATACACACACACACACACACACACACACACACACATATATATATATATATATATATATGTGTGTGTGTGTGTGTGTGTGTGTGTGTGTGTGTGTGTGTGTGTGTGTGTGTTATCCTACTTTTTGGACACGACTCGGAGTTTCATGTATTTTAGCAATCTTCAGGTGCATAACATATCATACTGCTAAAATGCATGAATCCCCGAGTCGAGCCTAAAACGTAACATAATATGTATATTTTTAATATGTATTTTTACTCTTTTATACAGCATTGAGCACTGTTCTATTCATACTTGAATTATATTATATATTGATGTGTATCTACGCGTATAAAAATTATATATTTATTAATCTCCTTACCTATTAGAATTGCTGTATGATGTCAGTTCGGTCGGGTTTCAATTTTGGCTAGAAGCAATCGGATGTCTAACCGTACTGATGAACTGAGATACAGCGAAACAGATCTGTCTGTCTACGGATGATTATATTTATATATATATATATATATGCGTGTGTGTGTGTGTTCATATAAAGAATCTGTATAATTGTTTTAATGTCTATATCTTTGATTTTATTTAGCAAACCACCAGAATTCTTGAGATATGTTGATTTGACAGCTCCAAGTATTTGAATTACAATTTTACTGATTTGGTTGTGTCACTCATTAATACTATAAATTCAGCATATCGAAAGACTTTCTAAATAAACGCCATAATATAGACATTAAAAACAAGGTTGTGGATAGTTTAGATATTAAATTTTATCTACTAATATACACAGTAATAAGAAATAAAAAATAGTTATAAGAAAGCAAATTAAAAAAAACTAAATATAAGTTTATCACTTTATCACATTTTAATTATTTTATTTTGAAATATTTATATCTTAGAAATTATTATAATTCAGATTTCATAAAATGGAAAAGAATTCTTGTAAAAATTCATTATTCATCAAAAGAAAATCTTAAGATACTAGTGTCCTGAAAAAAATTTATGTATAAAAGCAATTAAAATTTTTACAACTTGAATACTGGCATAGTTTTATTGCATTATCTATTTTACGATCCAAGATCGATTTTTGAAAAATGAGCTGTATAAAAAAAACTAATGATTTACATTTTCCAAGGAGTCCTGCTTTTAACTAAGAAAAAAAATTTGAAATATAATTTTGGTGTAATTCGCAAAGTCCCGTAAACAGCTGGTAGTAATATTATTGTCTTGCGAGGTAACATTTTACTGGTTTTTATGTTCTTGTATTTCCTCTTCTTTTTATTATTATTATTATTATTTTCTATTTGATACAATTACTTACCAAGTCTTTCACCTGAGACCAGAAGGTAATTGTAATTTTTTATTAGAAGTAACTGATCCTTTTGAATCCAGACATTTTGACGTATGTAAGCAGTACTCAAAAAGAAAATTTTCTGTTTTTCAGCTCAAGATGCATTCCTGTAATTTTCTTTGATGTATCAGAATTTTCCTTCACCATTCTTTACACTCCTCCGAAAACTTGAAAAGTGGTTATGTTTTAATAATATGTGGCTATAATTTTATTTACAAGCTATTATATTTGGAAATTTTATCAAAATCATTCTTTGAAATGTCTTAATTACGTCTATAAGACATCATAGTTATTTTAAGTTTTTATGACAATAACTTCTGTATTAGCTTGTACAGTAGGGTCAGCGTATATCACAACTATTTTCTAGAAGCAGGGGTAGTTTTTGTTCAAAACCATTTTCTGTGTGCAGTAGTGTATACTGCTGAGATATGTCTTACGTGCGTTGTGGTGCAGTGGATACCGACTCGGAACGACAAATCGGGGAGTCAAGTTCGAATTTCAGCTAAATTCATTGCATTCACTTACGCACAAATACCCTTGGGAAAGGTATTAATCTGTCTCTTTCCTCCAGTTATGAGTAAAATTATAGGACCGATTGGATTCTATAACCTTGGCTGACAACTAGTCTCCCACAGAAAGCAATGGCAACCTACTGCGGGATAATCTTCTGTCTAGTCAGTCATGTTTCTTTCGAGATATTATCGCTCAAAGCGTGTATCACGTATGGCACTTAACTGACTGATGTCAAGAAAAAAATTATTATTATTGAATGATAAAACAATGCCCCAATAAATTGACGCTGAAATACAAATATACGATGCTCAATGTGCACATCATGGCGTCTAGTTCGATAATGGTAGATCAAGTACATGCATAACAGTGCTATATGCTTCCAGGTCTACATAAAATCGGAGTACAAACTTGCAGACTAGTTAGGAATATCTTCAGGATAATTAACAGACAGTCTCTGAATACGGGTGTCCCTAAGTATCTATACGTGACTCCCATATCAACCCTCCCGAAACCTAGTCATAATACTCGCCCATGTTTTCTCTTCATGAACAGAGATGTAAAGTGCGTCCGATCCTAATGGAGATGTATTAGTGAAGGTAAGGCAACTGACAAGCAAATCTGATGCCGAACAGGACATTTACTGCAACCAAAATATTTCCTATCAATAAAATTAGAAGCTATGCCTGACGTAACATCAGGTTATTTATTATTGTAATAGTTGTTGTTTCAGATCTTATATATAGTACAGTCTTGTTAAAACTGTGGTTCTAAGAGGTTCGACGGGAGATATCACTTGACATAACAAATCGTACAGTTTGTGCTGAGTAGGAATATATTCTGGATAGTTTAGGTACTGGGACTGCCTAGTATACGGTTAGTGAATTTACCATTCTCTTTTTGTTTGTTTGAGTAGCGTTAGTCTGGTCTTCACACGCCAAAGTTTATTAATGTCAATCCCCAAATCTTTGTACTTGTCCACTCTCTCTTAAAAGTTTATAGTTAGCCTTTTCAGCTAATACTACTGTCGATAAGCATGGATGTCTTTTAATTTTTAAAAATTTTTTTTTTGACGCCAAACTTGTTTGTCTTTCTGCCTGTGTAGAAGGACATGTCCCAGATGGCAGTATTCTCAGTGTCTCTGTTCATTTAATGTTCATATCACTTATCAGTTTGTTTTTTTTAATTTATTCGGATTTTTCTGTTTATATATATATATATATATATATATATATATATATATATATATATTATCCTGTACCTGTACCTGTACCTGTGAACGTTTCTTGATCTTCACAAAAACTGGCGAAGAAAATATGGCATACAGTTTCCCTGGACTTTTTATATAGTCTTTATTGCGAGTGTATTCCATCATTGGTGATAGGATCCCGTCAAGAGACAATGATCATGTACCGATTATACAGCCTCTCGTTTTGTTTTAGCCCGGTACACCGATACCACAGTTTTTACTATGTACGGTGTCTTTTCAAGACATGAATGGTCGTGGCTCTCGACAACGTTTTATTATTTATGGCTTTTAATAAAGTTGGTCTTCTACCCTCTCCTACTCCACATTCTGTGATCTATTTACACTAATCCGCCATATACTGTTCTTTTGCCTTTATTACGCGTCCTAGAAATTATTTCTTTCTGATCCTGAATGAAAATAACTTCTTTGTTCCCATCTTCATTGATATTGTCTGCATCTTCTTCTAATTATTCTTATTTTAATCCAGATAGCTTGGATTATGTGTATTCTCTATCAAGTCGTACGGCATCATAGAGTGTCTTTCTCGGGATATTTGCAATGCCAAGCAACGCATACTTATGAAGCACGAGATACGAGTCTTTGTACCGATTTTCTCAGCATATGAATATCGAGCCAGAAAATTCAGAAAATATACTTAGAAATAAAATATACATCCAGATAAGGTCGAGCTTTGGTTTCCATGATTTTATGGCAACAACAGAAGTATTCAAAAACGCAAGTGATCATATTCTACATGATTAATCTAAGTAAGTATGATTGAGTGCAGCTGCATTTATTTGTCAATTTGTAGACGTACATATTATCTTTTAGCCAGCACCTGTATATTTGTAATTGATGTTTTGTCTCTTTGTTTGGCTGTATTTGTATTAAATCGCGTGACTAAGTCGGTTTTAAAAAAGGCATTGTTTTCTTAAAAAAATATGCAATAAATTTAAAATAGAATAGGTGATGTTTGCATTCAAATGTAAACAAATAAAGCAAGACCAAATTAATACACGAGGAAAAAAGAACACGAATTTAGCGCTGGTGACATAATTCTTTACCATTCATTTATACGTTTGCGGCTTTTTAGAGCAAAGACGCCATCACATTTAAGTGATATTTCAACAAGAATAGCAATGCATCACAGATGAAAGTTAGTAATATTCGCGTATGTTCGATGCAAGGCAACTTCTTATCTACATTTGTTGATAAAAGCAATTTTTTTTGCTTCTTCCTTTTCCTTACTTTTCCTGGTGATTTTAAATTATATTTTTATATGATGCAATATACATACATAAAAACACACACACGCACACACACACACACATACATACATATATATATATATATATATAATAAACATATAATATAAATATAATATATATTATATATATATATAAATATAAAAGTATTTTATATATATATAAATATAAAAGTATTATATATATATATAAATATAAAAGTATATTATATATAAATATAAAAGATAATATATATCTCTATATAATATACATTTATATATATAATATACATATGAAATATATATAATATATAAAATATAATATGCTTATATATATTATACAGATATTATAGATAATATGCATATATATTAAATATACATATATATTATGCAATATATATGTATATTATATATAATATATATAATAATATAATATACATATTGCTAATTGTTGTGGATTCTTGTTTAGAAAACCACGCAATATAATAATAACACAAAAAAGATATGAGAGGAAAAAAGGTAAGTGTATTGAACAAAAGATATACAACCTGTACACGGTTAGTAGATTCAGGAATACTTGTTAGTGGCAGTCAAATATATACAAGAAGTCCGGTAATAAGTCTATATTTCTTTCTGACCAACGTGCGGCGGTTCAAGTGCTCTGACTGACAACAACAACTTAACTGACAACTCAACTCAACTCAACTACCGTTCTCTGTAGGCAGGATTATTTGTATACTATGGAAGAGTCCATAGAGTGTGTAAAAAGTGTGCCTCCCCAACACCGCCCTCCCTAGCTTCTTTTTATGAAGGGTTAATATTTTTTCCGTTTTAGATCTGAGCATCAGGAAGAGACAACTGAAGTTCCTGGGACATGCAATAATGAAGGAGAGCATGGTAAAACTGATAATGACTGGCCAGACAGAAGGAAAGAGAGACAGAGGAAGGCAGCGGATAACATATTTGCAGGGCCCTGATCAGGTGGATGACGGAACGGGGGTTGCGAAGTGTAACAGGAGCAAACATACTAAGAGCCACAAGGGATAGGGAGATGTGAAGAACCATGATCGCCTACGTCCTGAAGGGACAGGACACATAGAAGAAGAAGAATCAAAGGCTCTGTGAACTTCCACTTCCTGTTGGCTCTTCTGATTTCCGTGTTAGCTTTTGATTTCTGGATGTCAAAGCTTCGAAGATTTCTTCCATAGAATCTTCGCATTCTAAAGGTGAGGGGCTTGGTTCTTCACCTCTTCTATTTTGGATTTCATTCACGTGTCTTTTATGCGTTAATTTTTTCCATTTGATAGTGTACATTACGCTTCCAATTCAGCTTTTAATTATTCCTGGCTCCCAATACGCCATATTGTTATTAAAAATTTTGAAATATACTTTTTTGCTGGGCATGAACGATCTTTTCACTATTGAAAGGTGTATTCCGATTATTGCTTTTGCCTGGTAATAATTTCTCGAAAAATGATCGGATTTTTCGCGCGAACATCACCTCAGCTGGTGACAGTCCTGATGGTGTGTTCTGGTTTGGCGTAATACAGTAGATTTGTAGAAATTGCTGTAATGTTTTTTTCTGATGGTGTGTTTATCGGTTTCTTTAACGCCCTCTTAAGCGTATCTACAAATATTTCGGCAAGCCCATTTGATCGTGGGTGATAGGGAGCTGTTTTTATATGTCTTATTAGGTACATTTCACAAAAATCTTTAAAATCACCTGACGTGAATTGTGTACCATTATTTGTAACTAAAACGTCAACGACGCCGAACCTCGTAAATAGTTCATGCAAACAGCTTGTAGTATTGTCGGTTGTTGGGTGTTTATATCTAAAAACTTCCGACCATTTACTAAAGCTGTCTACTACTATAAAATAGTAGTAGCCATTTATAGGTCCTGCGTAGTCTGCGTGTATTCTTGACCACGGCTTGTCAGCCTTTGGCCAAGGTTTTTGTATAATCGGTGGCGATATTGCTGCCGCAACACATCCCTTACACTTTTCCAACATCTGTGCGATATCCTCATCCATTTTTGGCCAGTACACATAGCTTCTCATTAATGCTTTCATGCGATTTTCCCAGGATTTCCAACATGAAAGTCTTTTAAGATTCTCCTTTGAAGTGACTTTGGTATCACGACCCTTTCATTATACAGTAGTACATTGTCACAAATTGAGAAACTATCTGCCAATTTTGCGTCTCTGTCTTCAATGTTTTCTTTGTCGTAGTAATAAATTCATCCGCTTCTGCGTTTCTTTTTATCTCTAGCAATGTAACCGATAGTTCTTTAACCGTGTTACTTAGTACTTTGCTGATTCCATTCTCGTCTCTCAGCGCTGCTATCACTGAGTCTTCCAAGGGTTCACTTTCCTTAGGAATCAGTCTCGATAGTCCATCTGCGTGCCCTATTTTTTCGATGGTAAATATTCTAGTTTACAATTGTAGCTTATTAGTATTGTGCCCCACCTCAGGAGTCTATTCGCGGTATATACAGGTAGTCCTTTCTTGGATCCAAATTTGGTAAGAAGCAGCTTATGGTCCGTTTGTTGTGCAAATTTTCTACCGTATATATATCTATGAAATCGAGTTACGGCAAAAATAAATCCCAAAGCTTCTTTTTCTATTTGTGAATAGTTTTTCTCCGCCGGTAGTACCGGGTTTTAGTACCACCCTGCATTTTATGTAAAATGAAAGCTTCTACACCGTGTGAGCTTGCATCACTTGCTACAGCCTAGGGTTTAAATGTGTCATGGTTAAACCTGATGTCAATTTATTTATAATTTCGTTAAACACCTTTTTGCACTCCTCCGACCAGTTCCACTGGACATCTTTCTTCAGTAATTCGTTGAGGGGTGCCCTCAAATTATGCATACTATCGATAAACTCTCCACAGTAATTAGCAAGACCGAAGAAGCTTTGCAATTCTGCGACATTTTTAGGCTCAGGCATGGTTTTGATTGCTGAAGCTCTCTCTGGGTCAGTTTTCCTGCCATTCTCATTTATGATGTAGCCTCGATATTTTATTTCTTTCAAAAAGAAATCACATTTCTTCTCTTTAACTTTTAACCCAAAGTCTTGTAGTCTTTCAAAAATGTCCTTGATGTGAGTCGCATGGTCTTTTAAATTATCACTTTTAACTAAAATATCGTCCAAATAAGCTGTGGCGAAATTTTGCCCCGTCAACATAGTATCCACTGTCTGCCGAATAATCGCAGCCGCTACTTTTATCCCGAATGATAGCCTGTTGTATTTGTATAGACCTTTGTGTGTGTTTATGCACAGTAATTTAGAACTTTCTTCCGTAATTGGAATCTGCAAGTATGCTTCGCTTAGGTCAAAATTTTTCCCATCATTAAGTTTAGTGAATTTTTCTTCTGGGCTAGACAACGGATAATGGTCTTTAATTGCATTATTCAGTCCCATGGAAAAATCTGCGCACACGCAGATTTCTCCCAATTTTTTCTTAACATAAAAACCGGTGCCGCCCATTCACTGAAGTCAGTTTTCGAAATAATCATAGTTTGCTGTAGCCTCTTCTATTCTTTGTTTATTTTGTCAATTGTAGCGAAAGGTCTACTCTTTTACAAAACGAACTAATAGGTAAATCTCATACATTGAATTTCTGCATCCAGTCCGTTCCTACTAGGTTGTCTGAACTTCTCATCACATAGATTTTTAATTCTTTTATTTCTCCATGAAATTTTACGTTCACAATAATTTCGCCTTCGAAATTTATCTTTTTCCCCGTTACGGATTTAGCAATTTTTTAGTGTGTAGCATGGGCGGCCTATTTAACTTGCGCCATGTTTGTAAGTTTATAATCGTCAAATCAGATCCCGAATCCAGTTGCAATTTAATTTTTTTATTCAGAATTTCCATTTCAACGTATTTTCTTATATGTTCCTTATTTTCATCCTCCGTTCTAGTAGACCTTACCCTACTAGATTGATTTTTATTTCTACATACCGTAGCTTTGTGGCCCATCTTAGCACATGCTCGGCAATTTTGGTATTTAAAAAGACAATCCTTAACCCAATGCCATCCACCACATCTGTAACATGCAGAAGTGGGAGTCTTGTTTTTTACTGGATTCCTAGCAACCGTAGTGCTAGGAATCCGTAGTACCGTAGTGTATTTTTCCCTTTGGTATTATAATTTTGTTTTGTCTGTAGGGAGGGTACAAAATGTAAATTTCTTTTTGCCTTTCTAATGTACGCTACTCCTGACTCTTCAATTTCCTTACTATCTTTCTTTATGCTGTGGAATTTCTGGCAATCTGACAATTTTTGTAATGTTAGAGCTGGCTCGTTTTGCAGTTTGGTCAGCATGCGTTTCCTCATTTCGCTGTCTTTAGCAGCAACCAGTCCTTGGACAAATATAAGACACTTGAAATTGTCTAGGATAAGTTCCGAGAATTTAAAAATCGTCGCAATATTTACTGACGATAGCTGCAAAAGTAGAGTTGTCCTCGTTTTTGTCTTTTCTAAGCTTTTATGGAACAACGAGACTTTGGGGCTAAATAACTCTGTGAAACCTGTCACTGCCTCATCGAGCGTTAGATCACTCGTTTTTTTTAGGGTGTTCGAATTCTAGCTGAATTCATTGCATTCACTTACGCGCAAATACCCTTGGGAAAGGTATTAATCCGTCTATTCCTTCCAGTTATGGGTTAAATAACAGGACAGATTGGGTTCTGTAGCCTTGGTCGGCAACCAGTCTACCGCAGAAAGCAATGGCAACCTACTGCGGGATAATCTTTTGCCCAGTCAAAAGAGACATGATCGCCCAAGCGTGTATCACGTATGGCACTTAACTGACTGATTGATAGTCTACGAACTTGGTGTGTTCGTCTGTACCTAATTTCCTGAGTCTTAATTTTTTCTTCTCACTCCAGTGCTGACAGTCGAATATCCCCGTATTGACTGTAATACTCTCCGAAATTTTTTACCTTCCTTAACTGAGTATTTAAATTTTTCAATCGCGTTCCACACCGCATCTTGTGAAAATGTCTCCTTCTCCGTGTTCCTCTCCAGGTCTATGCTTGTTAATTTTAATAACAGTTCATGCAATTGTATTTGTCTTTCCCCGTTTGTCTTTTGCATTTCAATTTGTCTTTCTTTGATAATCTTTTGCATTTCCATCTGTTTTATTTCTAATTGATATTGTCTTTCTTCAGTTCTCTTTATAATTTCGAGTATTCTCTTTTGAAAATCTTCCATTTTATCTTTTCGGTATTAGTGTCGACAACTTGTTTGTGGTCGACTTCTTTGAGTCAGTTTATAGCACACTTTGTTAAAGTTATTCACTGGGGAGAAACAAATTCGTCACGATTTTGTTGTGCGACTCGTTCGCCAATTTGATGTTGTCGACTCCTCTTATGTGATTTCCCAGGTCCTCGACGCTTAATATTTTTACTTGGTGTTATGCGTAAGCTCCTTTTTTGTCGCCAATTTGCTCTTTACGACTGATGTGACAACGTCTTTTTTTCCTCCGTGTGCACTTGTTCGAATCTTCGTCGTCAAATAGTTGTTTGGCGACTGACTTGAGAACGTATTTTTCCTTCGCATGAATTTCTTCGAATCTTCGTCGCCAAATTATTGTGACTTCTTGTTTAGAAAACCACACAATATAATAATAACACAAAAAAGATATGAGAGGAAAAAAGGTAAGTGTATTGAACAAAAGATATACAACCTGTACACGGTTAGTAGATTCAGAAATACTTGTTAGTAGAAGTCAAATATATACAAGACGTAAGTCCGGTAATAAGTCTATATTTCTTTCTGACCAACGAGCGGAGGTTCAAGTGCTCTGACTGACAACAACTGACAACCCAACTCCCGTTCTCTGTAGGCAGGATTATTTGTATACTATGGAAGAGTCCATAGAGTCTGTAAATAGGGGTGACTCCCCAACACTAATAATATAATATACATATATATTTATATATGCAATATACATATTATATATATAATATAATACGCATATATATATTATATGTACAGTATACACATATATTATATATAATATATATATTATGTATATATATTATATATATGATATACTTATATACATATATTATATTTATAATATACATATATATTATGTATACTATCAATATTATCTATATATATTATATATAATAGATATTATTTATATATACATATATATACATATATATATATATATATATATATATATAAATATTATATATAATATACATATATATTATATGCATATTATGGATATATATCAACTATATAATATACATACTTACATTATATATATCATATACATATATATTATATGTATAATAAACAAATAATGTATATACATTGTATATATATATATATATATATATATATATATATATATATATATATATATTATACATATATAATTAAGCATTTATGTACATATTATCGGCAACCCTTAACAATAGCAATGAAACTACGCTACCCAAGAGATACATACAGGCATTAAATATTTTATCCCAAAACGAAAACATCATTGTAATCAAACCTGATAAAGAAGGAGGTATAGTTATAATGAATTCAGAAGTCTACCCTGAAAAATTAGAATCCTTTTTAAATAATGACAAAACATATATACAAACCACTGAACAAACAATAAAGGCTACAATATAAAATTTCAGCAAATTAGTCAAAAGAAAATATTAAGAAATGAAAAGAAATCTTGGCCCAAATTACAAGAATGTCACCTCACTATAGCACACTACATGTGCTTACCCCAAAGTCATAAACCAAACATTCCCATTAGACTTATTATATCTGGTATTAACAGTGGTCTCTATAAATTCACTAGAGCTATCACTAAAATAATTACACCTTTCTTAGGCACCATCAGCACCACGCATACCAGACACTTAAATGACTTACTCCATAAACTTTGAAACATTACTATGACTAACCTATCCAAGACAAGTTTGGATATAAAATCATTTTATACTAAAAGAATACCCGTTAAAAATGCCTAAACATTGTTAGAAACCCGTTAAAAATGTCTAAACGTTCTTAGAAAACATTTTTTAAAACTCCAAAGTAATGCTTCCTCAGCCTATCCAAAACATTCTAAAAATATCCACATTAATCCCTAATCTTTGTTATTTCTCTTTTAACAACACATTTTACAAAGAAAAGTTGGTTCACTCATGGGGTCTCCTATTAGTGGTGTTCTTGCTTGCCTATTTCTTAGTTCTTAGAATCTAGTTCTTTCAAATATATTATACATAGCAATTTTTCTTACTTAAGATATATAAATATCCTATTATTTTACCTCCCTCATGAAACCAACCTATTAAACTTAATAGCTAAACTCTATAAGGTAGAACCTAACATCAAACTCACACATGAACTTGAAATAACTATTTTTACCTTTTCATGATATCTTAATAATACGTAATAACGATAAATTAGAATTCAAGTTTTACCATGAACCTACCAACAAAAACGATCTTATTGATTTCTGTTCCCCCCACAACCAAAGAATTAAATCTGATTTAATTGAAGGTGTTTATCTTGTAGCCCTCAGAATACACAGCCTTAATTATTTACATCCTCAATGCCAGAAAATATGCTTATAACAAAACCAAAAATAAACAAGTACCCACCCCAAAATCACAAATTTCATAATACTACCTTCCAACACCTTTTCATATGAACCTTCACACAAATTGGCTATCTCAAACACTAGAATCGTTACCACCACCTCCAAGATTATTTGTGATATTGTCAGATTAAAAAAGACACCAAACACTAATTTAAATGCCGGGATTTACAAAATACAGTGTCTACAGTGCAATAACGTATACATAGGGGAACATCACGAAATCTAAAAACGCGGATCGAAAACATAAAAGAGACTTACGTATGCACATACGTTCCAACTATCTTGTATTACATCGAAATAACATAGGACACAATTTTGGTTACTCAAATGCCAGTTTAAGTAAAAAAAGAACATAACCTTTTTAAAGATGAAGTACTTTGAAAACATTAATAACATTACTAGCAATCATAAACACGCGATTAAAACATTACATTATTTCCGCATTTTTACACAAATATAAAATTCATGAATCCAAAATACTAATGAATCTTAATAAATAATTTAATTATAGTTCCTTATATTCTTAACATTGTAATATTTTTTCTCTCTATATGAAGTATATTCTATTTTATTTCATAATTAATTTAATTATGTTTTCTCCCTATTTTTCCTCTTTTCTCCATTATTATCTATATTTTTCTCACTATTATTATATATTATTATAATTGATTATTATTATTATCATCACTTGTTTTATTATTATTATTTACTATTACATATTATTGTATATTATTTATATTACTTAATTGCAATATTTTAATGATATATTATTGTATTTTATATGTATGTTTTATATTCATAATTTATTACTAAATCATGTTATTGCAATAATTTTAATGCGTAGATATTTAGTATTTTAATACATATTATTTCCTTGAAAGATTCTAACCGTTAACATTTTATTATTCAAAATTTATCTATTTGTAAAAAAATGTGCTTAATTCTTTTATAAAGTATTATTTTCGCTTAAAATAATTTTGCTAGAATTTTAAACGGAAATTATATTTCGTCTTACGATTCCAAACTCATAAACGCACACATTCACATATGATTCTGTCATACACATACACTCATACATAATTTTCTTGTGGTTATACCGAGCAAAAGCGATGGACCGGATGTTTACGCTTTCACGACCAAAAAGCAAATGACCAAAAGTCATCGTTGCGCATCCGGGTTCGCGAAGATGTTCCGGTTGAAAAATAAAAATTAATTAAATATTAAATTTCCAGTTCGCGAGCCTACGCGAATGATATTTATCAGCCAATGGGAAGCCCAGAATCAAATGCAAGTGTAAAACCCCAAATGATCTGCTGTGATCCAAAAAGTCGAAATAAAAAGCCGATACAGAAAGCACCCAGCAGACAGACCAACGGTGACAGGCGAAAGTAATTAATATCTCCCTTGACCAAGTCAAGTGGCTACTATGCTCGTCCCTTCACCTCTTCTTCCTTCTTCCCTGTTTCAAAACTACTTACTGACCTAAGGAGCGACTACATCAAAGACATTCCTCATTTACATGCTCCCCAACATTCATAAGCCTTAAATCTCTTTCAGCTTATTAATTGTCATGAACATTTTAACCTCCATTAGACCTATATTCAAGTATTACTTCAATTGTAAAAGCATTAATTGATATGTGTATATATATATATACATGTTATTTTTAATTCGATTTGCTTTTCTTGATTTTATAATCATTTTATGACTTATAGTGGGCTATCTACCACAAAGCCAAATTCCGTTAACCTGCAACAGTATACAACTACCCTTCACTAGAACAAACTCCCACTTCAAACGGGATAACAATAAGCAACCCCACTATATTTAGAATAGAAGCTCGTTCCATCACTTGACATGTGTATACCTCATTTCACATATTAACTTTAACGACTCATAAACACACATTCACACATGATTTTTTTCATACACATACATTCATACATGATTCTTTCATTTTATTTTAAAGAAAAAATCGTTCCATCGCTTGACACGTGTATAAATTACTTGCTACATTTTTAGCACAACCGTACTTTGTTGCTGTCATTCACACATACTATCGTTACCAACATATACACACACTTAATTCTATTACGTCTATAGCTTTAATACACTTGACATATACTTACATTCATAACAAACATCTAATGTTTTATTACACGTGGCACACACACACTTGGACAGACACAAATATTTCCTCTACATTTAATCTTCGTCCATTGCTTTATTACACGTGACATGCATCTGACCAATGAAATCATACCTCAGTCAACATACCGGCTTCTTCAGAATTTTTTTAAAAGATCATTAAATCATTCATCTTTTTAAAATTTCTGAAGAAGCTTGTTATGTAATATAACAATCTGGCCCCACCCGAGGAAGGCTGATGCAAGCGAGGGTGTTTCCGGTCGTTGAAAGGAACGGATGTCGTTTGACCTTATTTCCGGCAGCAGCGGAAATAACTACAGAGGCAAACAGAACAGGTGTCTCTGAGAATTACGTGGGCGTGCGTGGGCGAGGCAAAACCGGAAGAAAAAGTCCCGGTTCTGGAAGATTATAAAAAGACCTCGGCACACGGATTCGCCAGTAGAGGAGCAACAGAGATCGGCCGGTGAAGAGAGACACAACAGATAAGACTACACTCCCGTCAACCCATTAGAAGCGCGCGCTCTCAATTCTCTGTTCCCTATTCTACACGATTCATCGTCATTAATAAAAATATAACTTTATATTTTTATATATATGCGTGTTTGTTGTTTGTCGATATATAACAGACACATAATTGGTGCCTAGTGACTTGCTGTTTTGAGACAACAAAACAGTTAGATGCGAGCTGGTTGCCACGGCGACGATTGAAATTCAACGGACTTAAAACTACCAGATAGAAAGAAAAAGAAGACGAAAATAGAAGCAGCCGCACGACTATAGACATCAGCCAAGGTAGGTGACTCTTTGATTTGATAGTGTGTGTGTTCTGCTCTTATTTATAATAAGTCTAGTTAGAAAAAAAAAATGAAACAGCATACTTTTGCCGATCTGACCCTAGAATTGAGAAATGTGGATTGTTCGGTGTCGAACACATTAAGGGTAGATCGGAGGGGGTGCAGGACTACATGCAGAGAGTAGTACGCCTAGCGGAGAGCGCATAGGTTGGGGTTGACGGGAGGAATAAAGTTGAGATATTTACCTATCTGTAAGTATAAAACATCTGAGTTAATGATTTATTTTTTTGTTAATATTTTACCATATATGTGAAGTGAGTTTACTGGTATGTTGCTTAATTAATCTTACTTTTATTGAGTAAGTGAAATGTAAAATCATGTAAAGGAAGTTTCTTCTACTCTTTAAAGTGGATAATTGGATTAACTTGTTGATAACAATTTTTTCTTTGGTTTGTGCAGTGTTAGGTTTTCTTTTTTTGGATTTCTTTTCAATGACTGTACACTACAAAGTGATTTACATTTCTATGTTTGTGAATTATGCTTTTGTGCAGGTTCCCATCAATTCAACATCCTCTGTGAATTTTCATTTATGTGACTTGGGAAATATCTTTTGAAGATATATTAATTTCTGAAAACTTTATATTGACACGGATAGACCTGCAGATTCCACAGTTGATCGGAACAAAAAGAAAGAACAACTGAAAAGTCTTGTAGACTTATTGGCTGATATGCTATAGGATTGGGAAAGAAGCAGTGGGAGGATTAACGATAGTTTAAGTGAAATAGTTAGGAAGATACAAACGTGGAAAATTATTAATAGTATCTAAAGCATAAAGTAAATTATTCGTCTCTGGTGTCAGTACAGAACGAGACTAACGGCTTTGTCTTTCGTTCAGATGGCAAATCTTGTTCTGTTGGTCCTGCTGTTTTTTCCTGGATTGGACGTAGCGATTGAAAATTACCAGAATGTCGTATTTATTGAACAGAACGAGATCTCACTGTCACGTGCAAGGTGGCTGGTGACATTTTCGATCAATCTGACACCATACGACGCTGCGTTCCAATCATTGAAGGGATGCATACAAAATGTCCAGTCGGGCGCAAAGGAAAATTTCCCACAGGAATTCCTTGGGGACGTCACATTCGAAACATTGATGAATCATGTAAATGATGAATTTAAGCAAATTGTAATAGAACGTGAAAGGCTGTTATTAAAATACAAAGATTATAGGTCTATGACTCGCAGAACTAAGCGGTCCGTGTTGCCCTTTGTAGGGAATGCTCTTAGTTACCTTTTTGGAGTAACATCGGAAGATGATCTACGTGTGATCAAAAGAGCATTGGGTAAGTTAGCAAATACACAGGAAAAGATACTACATATGACAGAGGATAGCATTTCCGTAATAAATGTTACGAGACATGAGGTATCTAATAATAGACACAAAATAAATGAAATTATTTCTAGCCTTAAAGGGATTGTAGGTTCCATGGCAAACGCAACACAGGGGTTGGATAAACGAGTATCCAGATTAGAGATCCTTACCCATAGATACTGGTTGTACAAGATTATAGTCGATAAATTAGGGAAATATTTCTTAGACGTCCGTATGGCTTTAAGCTATTTGGAACTGCAGCTCAACTTATTGTCGATTGGTCATTTGTCTCCTAGCATAATCGCTCCGCACGACCTAAGGGGATTGATGCATAAAATAGCTCAGACGCTCCCAGATAATTTCAAATTAGCAAGCGATCCAGATAAGGACATCTGGTATTATTATAAAACATTAAGTTGTAGGACACTTTTTGACTCAAAATCGATTGTGGTTGTGGTGGACGTCCCATTGGTGGATAGAGAACACTCCTATGTAGTATATAACATTTTGAATTTTCCTCTTCCGTTGCCCACACGATCAGGTTCAGCGTTCGGATCCAAGTTGTCGGCCAGGTTTGAAATGGAGTCAAAAATGATCGCGGTAAATAGGGCTGGAACACGCTATATTCTCTTGGGCCAGGCTGAAGCGACACGGTGCTCGGCAAGTACCGACGGATTGTGCGAGGTATCCGGTCCCGTTTATGCTACCAATTCAAGAGAATCTTGCGAGATGTCGCTTTTTCGGCATAATCAAGCAGGAATAGAGAGGAACTGTCGAGTCACAGTTAAAACGAATACTCGACTTCCAATCGCAATCAGGGTAGACCGGGAATCTTGGATGGTCGCTGCTACCAGGGATTTGCACTTTGCAGTTCTTTGTGGTGGCGGGTCTCGGAGCAAGCTTGTCGCCCAGGCCCCGCTGGCCAGTATACGGATAAAAGAGGGGTGTACTGCGTACAATGATCACATGGTGTTGGCTGCACAGGTTAACGGTGACTCAAGATTTAGAAACGTAGGGAAGCTACAGCTCACACCCATAAACGTCTCTGGTTCAGTGGTTTGGTCCCCAATTACGCAGAAATTTCCCAATTTTTCAGTGGACACCATGCCGGTAGAATTGCGCGATATGGAGGAGATCCCTATCCGCAAACTAGTAAATACCTTGGAACAGATAGATATGGAAAGATTTAGTGAAGGATATGAAGAACTCCCGAAGAAGTTGACGATAGGCGTCATTGCTGGCATAGTCGGCGTTATGATAATCCTTGGAATAATAGCTAGGAAGCGGATTTTTAAGTGTGAAAGAAGCAACAGTGCTTCGGGAAAGGAAAGGGAGTTATCCGTTGTGAATAGTACTCCGGGGTCAACGGGTGTTTAACACTCAAATGTCTCTGCGTTAAACAGAGAGATGTCAACAAATCAGATATGCTTGGATTCGAATCCAGAGGAAGTAGTTCAAGGAATAGAAAACATTGTACAAACTAAGGAACTACGAGTCACGGGTCCATTTTTTTAGACTAAATTAATATAGATCAAACCTCTAATCCTCCACAAGTAAATTGCATGCGGATTAACGTTGGAATCAGGGTAATTTTCTTCATTTTCTATTGAACATTTCTCGGTCAGACTATGAATGATATGTACTGCAGATAATGGCCATTTTTCTGTGTTCAAACATAGTATGTTTGAAATTAAATTAAATTAAATGAAGTTACATGTGTAACAATAAACTCGAGCAGAAACACGCATGGTGTTGGTCAAAGGTCATTTACTCGATGTCAGTTTAGAAACTGGGGCGCGGTTACCGCCTATGATCATGTGGTCGTGCGTCGAGGCGTCTACGCTTATGGACAGAGTCGAGAAAGAAAATGAACATTTTTAAGAACTTTGCCCAATTCTGTGAAAATGGATATTAAAAAAAAAAAAAAAAAAAACATCGAGCTGGTAGAACAATTTTCACGATGGACACGAACATTGTTGGGTTGCCGATGTAGGCTCCCCTATATATTTTTTTGTTGTTTTTTTTGTTGTTTTTTTTAATGTAAGGTAGATGGTTGGAGAGAATTGTCTGATATATAGCGCCTCTTAAAACGAAATGGATTTGATATTGGGATTTAATTAGTATTTTTTATTTCCAACCAAAATTTCCTTAAGGGTTCTTATAAGTTATGGGTTAATATTTCTTTTATTGAACTTTGGTTAGTTAGGTGGCATATAAGACGTCTATTCTAAGAAGTGTTAGTATGTTCAATATACGTAATTGATTTATTACAAGAAACGCAGTCTCGTACTGGGCATTAGAATTCATGCATTATATTAATCATCGTTAGTTTAGATTTGGTGGGGTTATTTTTATTAGCAACAACAAGGTTTGCAATCTTTCAGTTTGTCACTTTAACTAAGCAGGTTCATGCCAACTTCAAAGTTTTCGTGAAGACACTCTTATGACGCCCTCTCTCCTCTGGGCTTACATTTCTTAATATATATATATATATATACTAATAATCACCGAATTTAAGCAACGTTGAGCCTGGTCAGTACTTAGATGGGTGACCGCTTGGGAATACCAGGTGCTGTAAGCGTTATTGACGGATGTGCGTTGTGGTGCAGTAGATGTCGGCTCGGAGGGGGAAATCGGTGAACCGAGTTCCAATTCCAGTCAAACACTTTGCATTCACTTACGCACTGGTACCCTTCGGAAAGGTATTAATCCGTCCCTTCCCTCCAGTTATGGGTTAAATAACAGAGGTCTGTTGTTCATGCGATCTGTGGCAGACTTCTGAACTGATTGTTTGTTATCAGTCAGTTAAGCGCCATACGTGATACACGCTTGGCCGATCATGTCTCGAAAGAGACATGACTGACTGGGCAGAAGATTATCCCGCAGTAGGTTGCCATTGCTTTCTGCGATAGACTGGTTGCCGACCAAGGCTATAGAACCCAATCTGTCCTGCTATTTAACCCATAACTGGAAGGAAGAGACGGATTAATACGAATATCCTTGAGAATATCCTTGAGAATAGCCAGTAAAGTAGCAGAAGGCGCTTGGAAACTTAATGATGATGGAACATTTTAACATTCCTTATCTACAGCAAAAAGAAAACGTGTAAGAATACTCGAAAAATTAAATCAAAATGAATCAAATTTTCCTTGTCCGCCGTTTTTAACGAAACATGTTTAAAAGAAAGATTACTATATATAATATAAGTTGAATATATGGATTGGAATCCGATAAGATAAATAGAATAAGTAAAAACATTTAAGAAAAAGTGTTTTTAATATAACATGTTTCACTTTAACTGTTATATATCGACAAACAACAAACACGCATATATATAAAAATATAAAGTTATATTTTTATTAATGACGATGAACCGTGTAAAATAGAGAACAGAGAATTGAGAGAGCGCGCTTCTAATGGGTTAACGGGAGTGTAGTCTTATCTGATGTGTCTCTCTTCACCGGCCGATCTCTGTTGCTCCTCTACTGGCGAATCCGTGTGCCGAGGTCTTTTTATAATCTTCCAGAACCGGGACTTTTTCTTCCGGTTTTGCCTCGCCCACGCATGCCCACATAATTCTCAGAGACACCTGTTCTGTTTGCCTTTGTAGTTATTTCCGCTGCTGCCGGAAATAAGGTCAAACGACATCCGTTCCTTTCAACGACCGGAAACACCCTCGTTTGCATCAGCCTTCCTCGGGTGGGGCCAGATTGTTATATTACATTCCTCGACCTCCCATTTTCCAAAATGTTCACCTAAGAACATTTTAAGCGCAACACCCTCACACTCCTCCCCATGCCACACAAGCCCGACAATTGTATAAAACATGTGCACACCAAAACAACAAAACATGTGCATGCCGAAACAAAAATATTCGAACTCGGCTTCCCGTTTTCTCGTTCCGAGCCGATATCCACTGTACCACAACGCACATGTTTGTTATCAGCAGTTCCAAAAGTATGGATGATGCTACACAAGCCGTCACCACTTTAAACAATTCTTTATGTGGTAGTCTGACTAAGTTAGACGCTCATACGACGAAATCGACGGAAAAGTCCATAATAATATATATATATATGTGTGTGTGTGTGTGTGTGTGTGTGTGTGTGTGTGTGTGTGTGTGTGTGTGTGTTATGGTGACTTATCCATATGACACATGTACACTTTCAAACTATATATAAGCAGCAGTTCTGCTGAGGAAAGAGTGAGAGCCAAATCAGTTTATCAATTTCCAGCAGATAGCTCTGACAGCCGGACTAACAATCACACTAATATTCTCTCGTTGGGATATGTTTGTACTACTGTCTTTGTTAAATATATTTGTTTCACTCTATTCTTTCTTTGTGTCTTTATTTCTGTCCCCAACAAGGCCAACACAACTTTGCGACGAGGACTCTTAAAGACCTTTGAGGACCCAAAAAGAACTGTGTGGAAATTATCAATATTGGTTTAATATTGTGCGCACGGAATCCTATTTTTCGTCACACTTTGTTTTATTCAATAGTAGTTGGCAATCCAGAAAAGGAAAACAAACGAAAAAAAGTATAACTAACTTACACTGAATTTGAACGCGAGCCGCTAAACTACTAGAATTCACGTATTTCGAGAAAAAAAAGCTCTCGTGTTTCTCTGAGTGAGTAAGAAATTAAAGTTATTCACTTTCAATTAATTGCTGTTTCGTTACTGAGTGAATAAAAACTAAATTTTTTTTGGGGGGGGGGGCGGTATTCAAAGAATAGAAAGATTTTCATCTAAATTTAATTTGTTTTCGGTAATCCTAAAAAAAACACGGATAAACATAAACGAATTTAAATCCGCCAAAAAAGAAAACAGCAACTCTAGCTGGATATACGGAAAGAATGACTTGAATTTCAAATGCAAACTGAAGTCAGGCATCAGAAACTCGAAGAAATTCTACTTCACACTCAACAAGAGCAAAGGAACTTCTTTTAAACTGGCAAACTAGGGATAAATTAGTGCAAACTAAAATGCGTTCTCACAAAACACGATCTGAGGTGCAATAGAAACTTGTACATACTCTCCGAACGAGGATATAACCTTCGCCTCCTATTTTAAAACATTCAAAGATTTATACGCCACAGATTGCATAAACTAGTCGGACTCTAAGAAAGTTTGCCTTCTTCTTCGAAAACTGGACATCACAGAGCACACCAAATTTGGAAATTATATCCTCCGTAAAACAAGCGAATTGACATTCACTGAAGCGGTTCAACTTCTTACAGAAATTTTTAGTCCTAAAACTTCATTCTTTTATGAGAGATGGAAGTGCAGAAACTTAACCAGGAAGGATAGAGAAGATTTCACTACTTTCGCATCGGTCGTAAACAAGCACTGCGACAATTTCTGTCAGAATTGTGTGCAAATAATTTCAAGTATCTATTTGTTCAAGGGACTCATTTCAGCTAAAAACGCTGAAATTAGTCGCATAGTTCTAAATAATTTGGAAAATGAGCCAAATCTCACTCTGCAACAAATAGCAGAGGGCTGTCAGAAATTCGTAACCGTACGTCAAGATTCGAAAAGTATCGAGAAATCTTGTTATGACGCCCTCACTCCTCAGGGCTTACATTTCTTAATATATATATATATATATATATATATATATATATATATATATATAGTTACTTACCCATATGGCACATGAACTTGGACTTTGGATTCCCGCAATAAATATATTTTTTTGTTGGTGTCTTATCTTAATAAATATACTTTTATTGTTGTCTTCTCCTAACTGATATTTTATTGTGGTTTTCTAATAAATATATATTTTATTGCCATCTTCTCTTAATAAATATGTATTTTATTATCACCTTTTCTTAATAAATATATTTTAATGCCCATCATTTTTGTCCCATTTTCTCTAACAATTCTTTGAATATGAAGGTAAATACTTGTAATCAATTTCATTTAGTTGTTTTTTATCGACACTTTTAAGATTTGCCTAATATCAACTTCTGCTACTCTTTAAAAATAAAGTATATTATATTTTTAACTGTATTTTTTCTGTTTTCGTTTGATTTAGCCCTTCCACTTTTGCCGTATTATAACCGCCGTCTTCTTGATTTTATCATTATGTTATTGTATTCATATGTTAGAGATTGTTATTGCTCTTTACCCAACCGACTACTGCACCCTTCTTCTCTTCTGCTAAATTATTGACTTGTCAATTCTACTTTAGCTGACCTATGACTAGTGCTTTGAGTGCCATTCATCGTGGCTTTTTTATCCGTCCTATGGCTGCTAAATCGTTAAATTCGGCTAGTCAATCATTAAAAAGACATCAAAAACTCAAGCAAACTATCATTTAAACTATTTTAACATTTTTCTTCCGTATTTTTTTGCATCAGATATGTTTCCCATGATTTGATGTCTTCTCTCTCGCCGTCTCTTGTACTCACTGCTCGATTTAAAAAATCAATGGAAAAGTTACCAAAAATGTTAATAAATCGCATTTGGAATATTGAATATGAGTGAGCGTCTCGAATTGTGGCCAATCAAATCGAATGAAGCGGTGAATAAAAACTATCAAAAGAAAACCTTAACAGTAGAGCGTACAAAGCAATCAATAATTGATTTGTTTGTGTAGCGTTCCCTAATCGATTGCACAAGAGGCCGTAAAATATATTTAGAAATTGGTTATTTTTCTTTCAATTCTGATATAAAATATAAGTATATTGTATTTGTTTTCATTATCATATATATATATATATATATATATATATATATATATATAAAGCATAATTCCTCATTCTAACTATAGATAAGGTATTTTTATACACAAATATTCATTTTTCAGCCTTATCTTTTTCCTGGAATAAAAACTACAAATAATTCCTGCTTAAAGTTTGAAAGAGATAATGATGAAAGATGGTTTCGAGAATTAAATACTGACATTTTGTTCATGTTTTTAGACATCCTTAAAATTAGGGTCCTTTTGAAACCTCTCTGGCTGGCTCTCCTCTTTCTGGCTGGTGAAACAGAAGTAGAAAGTAAAAAGTGGTAAGTTTCCCAGTCATTATCCATGTAATGAATCGGGTAGTGAGTGGAGGGGCAGTCTGGAAAACAAGCGGCAGTTAGTGAAACGGAAAGGCATTAATGGCGAGAAGTTCGCTTTCTCGTAGCAGAAAGACATTGCCGACTAAATGAGAAATCCTTTTTATTATTATTAATATTATTGCTACTTCTAGACCCAACGTGTGTCATGAAAAGCAATTGTCGTTATTTTTGTTGGTGGTGATCACAGCCATAATCGAAACAAATCTGTGGAACATAGCGAGCGCTGGTGTATTCGCATACATTCGACCTTGGATGCCATCACAGCTTGTGCAGAATCAAATCATCACACAAACACTATGTACAAATATGATTTTATTATTTCTTTGTATGATGCTGAAACAGACATTGCACATAAGTTACACCAGACATCTAGAAAGCCGTTGCATTAGAAAGCTGACCTCTGGTAACCCCGATCAGCTAATCGGGAAAGGTGATCTCACACCTGCATCTTGTTTGAAAAGGGTCCGTAACAGTATATAAACAATCGTACCAAGCAGCCTCGATCAGTCTCTCATACATTACAGACAGTTCCTGCACCAGAGACTGGCTAAGAGCAATTGACGAAATAATTATTGGAGTTAATAAAATGTCCCGTGTTATCATTTAATCGGCACGTCCACTTCATGATATATTATTATGTTATGTTCGTATTTTTTAAAGACTCGAAGTCAAATTCTTCCGGGTCCTAAGAGCATAAAACTATCTCCTTATCGATAAAGATGTGCATGATGTTTGCTAAGCAAAGTTTATCAAGTTCAATCCTGCTTACCCAACCGAAATAATCGTACATAAATCAAACAGAATAATATCTTAATAGTTAAAAGAAATATTTAACTGTTATATTTCAGTTTTCTTTCAGGGATACAAAATTTATTCAAATATACCCGAACATACAGACATACACTATTCACATTATGATAGCGTTAATTCTGGCATGTGAATAAATACATTCGCTTGTAAACGTTTATTCTTCACAAATATTTAGAAGTAAATCAATGTTCTTATAAGCAGCTTGGAAGATGATGTATCAGCAAAAAGTTGAGCTCTACTTAAAATTGTATATCGGCTCAAATACCTGTCCAAATCCATCTATAAAAGATAGATAGATGTGAATAGACTTATACATGAACAGATAGATAGATAGATAGATAGATAGATAGATAGATAGATAGATAGATAGATAAGAAAAAAGGAAAAAATATGCATAATTGGATAAGTGAAAATGTGTTAAAAATATTTTCTTTAACAGAAACGTTTTGACGTTTTCCTTAAATATTTGTCTTTCTATTACCGTCGCCTATTTTCCCGAGTCTTTGTCTCGTTAATATGTTTGTTTGTGTTGTAATGAAATATCCTGTCCTACCCAGGAATTGGTATGACCGGGTTATAAAAGACCTACACGGTAACGATCTACAGAGTGATCGAGTGTGTTCGTGATTGTACGGGAGTCTTCGTCATTATACGAGAGTCATCGACTTGAGTCGAGAGTCATCGGCCTTAAACGAGAGTTAGACGTCACTAGACGGAAGCCTTCTTCTCAAGACGGAAGCATACGTCCTATACAGATACATTGCCTTCTTAAATATTATTCTTGTTAACTGTTCATGGGTGTACTTGTATTTGGTTTATTGTACTGAGGTATAATAAATCTCTATTTATATATCCTCAGTGTTAAGAGTTATTTCTTGCACTATTCTTTCTCTGTTTATCCCCTCCCGGGATACAACGGTTTGTTTTCTTCTTTATTTATACTTGCTTTTGTTTCTGTTTGTGCTTCTGTGCGTGTGTACTTGTGTCTGTCTCTGTGTCTCTGCCTGTACGCAAGCATGTGTGTTGTTGTCCATGTTGTTTTTCTCAAATCCTTTTTAATTGATTTCTTATCACGATGATTTTATCAAGCATTCCTACAGAGAGCAAATTCTGTAAACTGATGCATCTTTCATAGACAGGCAAATATGAACAGACCAAGACAGAGAGATAGGTATTAACAGACTGAGATAGCTAGATAATTAAATAGATAACGATAAATAATTACATAGTTGCATACTGAGCTAATTGCATAGTTGCATTCTGAGATAGATAGATAGATAGATAGATAGATAGATAGATAGATAGATAGATAGATAGACGTCCAGTGATATATGCAAAGAATGAGCGTTGTGGTGCAGTGGGTATCGACTCGGAACAATAAATCGGGAAGCTGAGTTCGAATACCAGTTGAATTCCTAGCATTCACTTACGCACAAATACCCTTGGGAAAGGTATTAATCCGTCTCTTCCCTCCAGTTATGAGTTAAATAATAGGACACATTGGGTTCTATAGCCTTGGCTGGCAACCAGTCTATCGCAGAAAGCAATGGCAACCTACTGCAGGAAAATCTGCCCAGTCAGTCAAGTCTCTTTCGAGACATGATCGCCCATAGCGTGTATCACGTGTATAACTCCAGCTAGAGAATCTCTGGAAAAATTTTCTCAGTTTTTAAAGTAGTCCCCTTAACGGCCAGTCATCGACAACCCATAAGTTCCTCATGCTTTTTCTCTTTTCTGACCCTCTTTCTAATGTATATTAATGATCTATGTAAGACCTTATTCTGATCATTAACTTATAGCTGCACCTCTAAAAATCTGGAAGACCAGAACATAGCAGTTCATCTCTCCTCTGACCTCGCCCAGCTGTCTCAGTGGGGGAAGGACTGGCTTGTAACTTTCAATACGATCCAAACCAAACTAGTAACTTCCACCAATGCTGAACAGACCCCAAACTTTACTTATGACGAATGGGTCTTCCCAAGGATGTGTCTTGCCTTAAACGTCTATTCGGATTCAGGCTCTCCCCAGACCTCTTGGAACTCATATATCCTATTTATTGTTAAAAATACTGGGAAAATGATTGGTCCATTGCACCGATCACTGATCTTCTTCATGTGCTGCTCCCCTTCAGGACGTAGGCGATCATGGATTTCTACTTGGCACTGTTTCTTGTCGCTCTCAATATTTTCCCTTCTCCCAAACACCACTCCGCCATCCATCTACTCAAGCCTATCAAATATGTCTTCTTCATGTGCTGCTCCCCTTCAGGACGTAGGCGATCATGGATTTCTACTTGGCACTGTTTCTTGTCGCTCTCAATATTTTCCCTTCTCCCAAACACCACTCCGCCATCCATCTACTCAAGCCTATCAAATATGTCTTCTTCATGTGCTGCTCCCCTTCAGGACGTAGGCGATCATGGATTTCTACTTGGCACTGTTTCTTGTCGCTCTCAATATTTTCCCTTCTCCCAAACACCACTCCGCCATCCATCTACTCAAGCCTATCAAATATGTCTTCTTCATGTGCTGCTCCCCTTCAGGACGTAGGCGATCATGGATTTCTACTTGGCACTGTTTCTTGTCGCTCTCAATATTTTCCCTTCTCCCAAACACCACTCCGCCATCCATCTACTCAAGCCTATCAAATATGTCTCGTGTTGCTTTCCCCTGTTTCTTTTTTCTTCTATCCACCCTGTAAGTATTAAATTTTCAGGCCCTCTTACCTCATTAAATGTCCCAGGAATCTCAGCTGTCTCTTCCTGATGTTAAGTATTAATTTTCTTCTCGTTTGCATCCTCTTCAACACCTCATTGTTGCTCACGTGCTCAGTCCATGGTATTGCCAGCATCCTTTTATAAAACCACATTTCTGCTGCTTCAAACCTTTCCTTCATCTGTGATGAGATCGTCAAACATTCACTGCCATACAGAAGGACAGATATCACATAGCGATCCAACACTCATTTCTTTGTTTACAATGAGATTTTTCTATCTCTTCGCTATCTGGTTAGCTTTTGAAATGCGTCCTTGCTACACTCTGTCTTTACAGAACATACCAAAAATTGAGTATTGCTACCATAATATGAGCTGGTGTTTCCAGTTTATTACTTGTCCGTTTTGATAGTGTTCAAAAGCGTTTGCACGTACTTGGTAGTATTGAATATTCTGACTTGTGACTTTCCAGTCCAACTTCCTCTTTATGTCTCTGACAATAACATGCGTAGTTGTTACGTGATACTAGTCATTTTGTACGGATTGTTCTTTGCTTTGTTTTTTTTTTTAATTTCTAAGTTTTTTATGGTTTTGTTCTAAAGTTTCTTTAAAATGTTTTGGCTCATCAGCGCAGATATTGTGTGTGTTCCAACAACCCACTTTAATTTGTAAACAGTAAACTAGCATCAGTTTTTAATAATAATAATAATAATAATAATAATAACTTTTATTAATCATAGGTTTATATGATGCCTGGTTGCTGTTGCCTATATTTCTGAGATGAAGTGATACTTACACTATTTACATTATTCGGACTATTGTCCTCATCGTTTAGGTCACTGTACGCCCCGGCCTTCTTCATGTGCTGCGAATTTCGAAGCCTCTTTTGGTAGTCATGAGTTATTTCCCTCTAACGGGACTCTCTATATTAACTTAGAGATTTCGGTTGGAGGGAGATAACTCATAACTACTAAAAGAGGTATTGCACAAGGAATGAGAATGATATAGCCCAGTGATCATAATAAAGAGTTCGGTTCGAAATTCCTAGTACCTGAAGAAGGCCGGAAAGTATAACAGTCGAAATGTTGTACAAATGGCTTATTGTTGTTGCTATCTCATCATCATCCTCTTAATATCTTGCTTTTTTTCTGTTGGATTTGGGCTACTTATAAGTTTATGAGTGAAAAGTAAAGTATACATATTATCTCTATACCATCTATAATTTAAAATGATAGATTAAGTTGTATATATATATATATATATATATATATATATACACATCTTTGACGCAAACAATTCCGAACCAAAATGTCGGGGAATACTGCTACTTTGACAACAACTGCAACTAATTCTTCACGGGTGAACAAAATTCGATAATCTCTTCAGGAAAACGACGAAACATAAACTTCGCAACAATTCGGCGAGAATCTGCTCGAACCGAATGTTGATTATCTTTTCACATAAGATAAATGACAAAATATAAACGCACCAAACGTGACTTGCTCATTCATTTCAAAATGACTGACATCAACACTTAATTTATAAATAAAAATAGTCGATTATATTTTTATTCCGTTATT